>DWEC01003801.1:0-10315 GCA_018245735.1 Microceris miodesmiata | reverse complement strand
AACGTAAACGTGGCAGTGTATTGCTTACTTTTTGCCTACCTCTTTAAAGAATACGGGCGTTATATTACGTTTTAGTAAACCAAAAATATTAGCGAGTAACACATATTAGGTACTTATAGAACAAAGGTTTAAATGTTGAAAGTAAAGTTTATTCAAATATATCACCTCAACCCTAACTAGGTCCGTGAACATCCGCAACTGAAACAGCCAGCAGCACGGCGACTAAGAACAGCCCAGAACATTCGAATTTAGCACATTCGTTGAAGAATCATAAAAACGCTTTGGGTGGCCGGGCTTGCCTCATTTGTCATCCGGCTGCTACCACGATACGCCCTTTGTGTGGGCCCAAGCGATTGTGATCGCCCAACAATGGCCCTAGTGTTTATACCTTTAAAATGTTTAACACATTTATTACACGACGAACTAAGAAGGGCCCAAGGCTTAATTTAGTGCATATCGGGTTACGTGGTTCGCGGCGGTGCGGCTGATGTTGAAGATTTCTGTCGCGTCGTGATATTTTCATTCAAAACCGCCTTTAACTGCAGTATTCTCATATATTTATATACAGCTAGTTAGCTAAATTATATCAGCTTCATAATTAAATTTCTACTATTTCATAAACAGTTTGTCTCTATGACGAAAATAGACAAGAAATATAAAAAAAAAAATTTAAATTTAGAATGTCGCGGGATCTTAATCCAGTCGCAGAGCAATATGTTCTTAAATTGATTTAAACGTTATCTAGTACAATTTGGAGGGAATGAGATCGACAACGGATATTTTAGTATTGATTTATTGAATCTTAAGTTACATTTTTATACGTTTATAATAAAAATATTTATTACCAATTACATATCGTTTAACCGTTGAAGACGATTTTTTTCCTAAAATGAGTTCTATTACCATGGTCTTCCGCACTAGCTAACTATTAGGTAGGTACTGTTTCCTACTGTTCACACGCTTTAGAACACATTGAGACGAACTTAGGCTAGATTTAGGGTTTTAATTTAGTTATAGGAGGATTCTTCATGGCGTTTTCCTTCACCATTATAGCTCGTGACACTTAATAATTGGAAGGAAACATAATAATATACGGAATTATGATCATCCTTGTGAAAGTACATCTTATTCGCTTAAAGCGAATCTGTTGTTAATTAAGCTGTAATTCAGTACCTAAATAAGTATCTTGATCATCCCAGAAGAATCTAGTCTGTTCACTTTATTTTTTTGGTATCAAACACTAAAAGAAATCTATGAGGTAAGAAAGGTTCCATTATATAATATTTTTTGTTCCTTCGGTCGTGTGTTAAAAGAACGTGTGTTATGGACAACAAGTACAACACATACAAAACACTTCAGCTGTTTAATACATAGACAATTTCAGTTTGGGCATATTTCATTGAATGAAATACTAAAAGTTTGTTATATCTCATACATATTTTAGGACAACTTTAGTTACTTCAGTCAGCCATTCCGCCCAAGTTAACCTCCCTTGCCCATCGTACAGCCGTGACAAAGCAGAACCTATCGAGGCACAATTAAATTCCCTGGCCTCCAACGGGCATCTGAGTAGACACTGTGAGAAGCCCTTCTAGCTCGGGTGACTACGTACACTGGGTAGCGAAAGTGTTAGGGATCAAAATCCCGCTTGGGATGACCTACATGTATTTAGCAATGGACTGAGACAGACTGACGATTATTATATTAGCCTTATGCCGTAGCTCATCGAAGACTTAACGATCCACTTTCAACTGCCAAGTGCTGAGCTATGCTATACGTTCATTTAATAGGTGATGAGTCTATACAGGGCACAATTCCAGACTCCCTACTACTACTGCAAATTTCTAATCAGATAAAGTTGATAAAGAAAAAGAAAATCTAATAATATTTTGCACGACCCGCAGATCTAACCAAGGATCTCTTGCTCAGCAATCACGCTTGCAACCACTACACCAACTGGACAGTCAAATAATTTTCAAAGACAGTTAAAAATATACGTCAAAATGATCCACGCTCTAAATTTACAATGCGCTTATACAAGTATACATATAAAGAATGGGACGCTAATTCTTTGCAATATAATTTTTTGCAAAAATAGTTATGTGTCACCAAAATACCACCGAAGTAGAAGCTGCAAATATCACATTATAACAATCAGGCTGTTTATACAGAATAAGTAAAACAAAACAGTTTGAAATCAACCACATTCGATAAACGATATTCCGTTTAGTATTTCAAATAAAGAACAATACAACAACAAATACGGGGCGGGCTGTAAAAAAATAACTGCGACAACGCCTTCGCGTATTTAGCATCCAATGCCGTTTTACAAGGCATGTCTGAATGTAATCTCGAATGTAAACGTCAATGTATAACGTTCTGACATTGTAATCCAAGCATAGGTGGCCGCGGACGCGCGGTAGTCCGACACCTTTTTTTCACATTTTATCTCTGTCGCACACATTTGTTAACCCATTGTGAACCACTCGGTTGTTTTTGTTAGATTATTTTTTGTTTCAACCGATAATATTGTTCTCTTGGATCAAAGAGATTGGAATCTGATTCGGTTACAAATGTAACTAAGTATGGAACGGTGTCGGATTAAAAATGTTAAAGAATTGAATTCCGTGGATTGAGAGACATTGTATGAGCGGCTATTATAGCTTCGTGTTTACATTCTTTGAGGAAATGACTAACGCATGTAAGTAAACATAAAAGGCTATCAATATAGCCTTTAGATATCCTTTTCTAAATCCGAGCACGTGTTATTTTCGATAGCCTTTAGAACGATTTAAAATGACACATCATTTTATTAATAATGCGAATTAATCCGCGAGCCCGAGTGATAATTTTTTGGTGATATTAATAAGCCCAACACCTCGATTCAAAATCACATTCTAAAGTTATTCGTCTATGTCCAAAAACTCCGAATGTGTTACTTGACTTGCTTAAGTCCATCTTGTTAAAAGCTTCAGTTAATTCACTGACAAAATAATCTCTATGATCTGAAGATAAGAAACTTCCTGCTTAAATAAATTAGATTTAAAGCAAAATTTTGTAAATTATTCTGCAATTTTTTGCTATATGCTATTGTTATCTGACTTCGGCTTATCTTAACGACCGGTTTATCAAGAGCGTGCTCCTCAGCACTCCGTCTGGATTAACAGCGTTTTGCAGGATGGTGGCACTGCTAGAATGTTTATTTATTCTTTTTTTAATCTCCTTTATTGGACGGTGTGTTAATAATTACTCTTTAAGGTTTTAAATACTTTTTAGATGACGATGATAATTTTGGTTGTTTTTATTCGTAGTTTGAAAATTTTTTTCTTATTTATATTTAATAACATATACTCGCACTTTTTAACGTATAATCATAATTTTGATAATTTTTGTTGGTAATTCATGGTGTTGATTGCCAAATCATTTTTTTTTCTGTAAGAAAATCCATGTGTCATCAATTTTCAACACCAAATAAAAAATATCACGCTAGATATTATAAGACACTTTAAATATGACTACTTAAATACTTTATGAAGTTTAAATCAATATTAAGTATTGAGACACGACTTTTATTTAACAAAATTAAAACATTATTTCAATCACTGTTTAAAAAGATATTTATATAAAAAAGCTTATTCAAGTCACCGATGACCCTATAGTCGTTGGTAAAGTAACACAACATATGTAAAAATATAGTTATTTCAGATATTTTTTCCGCTTAGTAGGCGTGGTTCTGGTACGGTCAGTAAAGTGTAATCAGGAAAATACGTGAAGCCATGGTATTACAAATTGTACTCCAGAAATAACGTCACTTGGCTTTAAATGTACTGCAGGCTTATATGAGATCAGATGTAGGTTTCAATTTCAAATTAATAGAATTCAATAACATGAGAGTTCGCAGCATAACTTGACCTGTTGGCTCTATCCGGGTCTTTATTGTATGTTCTATCCTCACCTTACACATATATGGATGATGAGGTAGGAAATATTGGCTTCATCCTGGTGGATACGTATGAAATTAATAAATATGCATGTAGGTACGGTTATCTGTTATGACTTTATCACAACACAGATTCTTTTCAACTTGAGATTAAAGTGTGAAAATGAGTTCCAAGATAAAAAGATAAAATAAACTTCCAGTCTGACGATACTGCTCTTGTGATTATATATTTCAGTGCTGATTTTAATGGTAAATTCTCGTTTACGATTAAACATCTGAACTGAGGAACGTTTTCGAGATATCCTTTATTACTTCAGATGTATTGAAGATCCTTCTTCATGAACTCGATGAGTACAAATGACAGAGAGACTAATTGGACAAAAAATAGACGTGACTTTGAGTGTTCAGTTTTGAACTTGCATACTAATCAAAGAACGTTGGTGATAACTGACAAAACAGTGCATTTATATCGGTGGCTGCCCAGTCCAGGAGTGACGGCGGTGGCCAGTCAAAATCGAGCAAACAATAGCCACAAGTTAGTGTGTCGGTGGTGCTAAATCTGGCACATTAGGCGTGCGTTTGGCAGCGCTCCCCGTCGATATAGCGAACGCTCTAAGTTAAACCCAGCTGGATATTTACAGCGCCCGATGCGATTTACACACCACGACCCGACCGCCGGGAATACGAATGGGTAAACACGGTTCTCGGTTTTTGTACCGGGATTTTTGTTTAGTAAGTTTGTTCTGGTGTTTGATATCTTTATATATGTACAATGTATACTTGTATTAATAACTTTATATTCTAGTATAGATACGTTACACAAGTGTAAAGGGTGTAAGGGGTTCCAACCACCATCTCAGGAACCCAAGCCAACCTCACCTGTATGTGGTGCACCCTGCTATAATAGACGAGGCTCTGGCGACCGGCTGATTGTGGTATAGCGCAGCATAAATAGGCACGACTAAATGTCCTGGCCGCTGACAGGCACTAGCGTCGGCGGTGCGAAAAGCTGTGTCCTGCGATCTCGAACCCGCATGGCTAGCGTGGAGATTACAGGCATAAGCCCCCTTTTGGGGGAGGCTTATGTCCAGCAATGGACTAAGATAGGCTGATGATGATGATGACACAAGTGCTTGTTCTGTACAGGAATCGAATCTTCAATTAACAATTTGGACAGTGATCAGTTTAGTCATGTATTACTCATTTCAGCTGTTAAGATATTATATAACTAGTGCTTACAGTCAACTTACAATTAGAGAGTAATGAGTATACAAAAGCATGTGCTAGACAAATATATTGTTGTATGCAAAACTCCTAATTGTTCAAAGAAAATATATTGGTCTGACTGCTTTAAGTCTATTCGACTAACATCTGACCATCTTCCTAATTTGATTTCCTGGTTCATCTGACTATCTACTTCTATAAATTTTTACTAGAAAATCTGAGCTAAAAAATCCAATAGCGCCCGACCTATCGAACCTAGAACCTCTCGATAGGCAGTCGCGTTTCCAACCGCATGACCAACGAGGCAGTTCTCTTATTATCTTCCACATTAACTTTATACACGAGAAAATAACTGTCTATCTCTTACTATAATAGCTCACTGTTGCACAACTGCAACGTTTAAGAAGTACTGCAGCACACCGCCCTTATCTCATGCACAGATATTTTAAACAATAAAATCATTAAAATATTCATTCATGTTTTCACGCAAAAAGCCTTGGTAAATAGAAAAGTAGAGATAGTTAAGAAATATAATAAAACTTGGAGATATGAATGAAAATATGAAATCCAGCTTTTTCGCGCGTAGGAAGTTCATAGGAAATATTAGTATTTTACGAATGAGACCGTATTTTAAGAACATTTCGAAGACTCACTAAAATTGATTATCACAGGCTAACTTCAATCTTTAATTCCTATATCGCCTGACTGTGATATCAGTGATATCCGGAGGTCTAGACTTAAATCTCCCATTCACCCAATGGGGTCTAAATCTTGGCATGAACCTTTTATTTAGCTACAGCTTTTATTTGATGATGATGATATGTACGTTTGCGATATTAACTACCATTTTCTTTAACGGTCCTCGTCAGTAAATCGTTAATGCTTTTGGTAAAACAGATAAATATGTAATAGCGCCTATCAGGAAAAGTCTATGTCTAGCTGTGGTTTGTTACAGGTCTTTATCAATCCACTTGTGACATTTTATACGAACGATTGTTGCGCTAACGAAAACATAAATTAAACTTACGTCTAAGTGATAACACAATGAATTCATGATTGCCTCGTTAATCGAGTGGTTGTAAAGCGTGACTGCTGTACGAGACTCCTGGGTTCGAATCCCGGAATAAGTACTGTTGGATTTCCTAATGTATATTTCTATTAGTAATTCGGAGTCTGGAACAGTGCGCGGTGTGTGGCAATAGACTCATCACCTATGCCATAAGATGTAAAATGTAACTGGTAAAACATGTGAGTATACTACACTACTCTGCCTACGCCTTCGTGAATTACGCGCGTGATGTTACGTCATTTTATATCCCAAAAAAGGACATTATTAGCCCTTGAGCAACGAGGCAGGCAGTTACAGTAACAAATATTATTATTAAAATTTTATTTTAAAAATTGGACGTATATACGTATATTTGACGAATATCGTGAGGCTTATGTCGGAATCGGATCGTTATCGTGTCGGTGCGCAATTCTCGCATGCTCGACCAATGCCTTCATTTACATGTCCCATTTCCTTAACTGCCATTTTCAAGAATACTGCATCGACTGGACAGTTCGTATCTGGCGCAATTTAAGAGCGAAAGCAAATTAAAAAAAAAATGAACCATAAAAAAAAACTATTGAACCTAAGATGTAGGTAGAAAATTTAATGTATCACTACAATGTTTGTAAAGGATGATGCAGTTTAAATGATTGAAAACATTGAGGAAATTATGCTTAACACGAAAGTGGGATGTAAATAGGTCAAATAAATATAACAAAATGCTAAACATTATTGACATGTAGGTATTATATTGTAGTTGTGCTAGGATGATTAATTATTATCCTTATGATTAATGATTATTAAACATATATCAATCGAATACTTATTAATTACCTTCCTCTTGAGATTTCCTTATGTAAAGGATTACAATGAGCGTTTTTATTGCTCTTAAAATTTTATTTATGGTAGCGTTTAATAAAAACTAATACTTTAGCATTCTTAAGTGTTAAGGTGATAATCGAATGTTCATTTTACGGCACCGTAATTTATTCGCTAAAACGCTTCCGCTCGTAACTTTTACCGTGGTGTAATAGCGCATTTTTCGTTTTTAAACGTGGCAAATTACACACATAAGGAATGTTCAGTTGCATTGGATTGTATTAACATTTTTATTGGCTATATATTTAGCAGAAATGCTGGCTCCGCAGAATTGATGGCGATGTTCGATGGTCATTACATGTATTTTCTACGGATAAATGGATAATTAGTCGCTATAGCTTTTAAAGTTTTATACTTTTTTAAATAGTGAACCTATATTATATTGTAGACATATCTGTTTAGAACGGACGTGACTCAGGTCAATTTATATAACCAGCTTAGTCATATATCGTGGATGGGTTAATAGTAATGTGGAATGTACATACATATGTATTACTTTGACGTGTATGTTTTTATTGTAATAACTTGCTAACAACTTTATGCCTAACTGATATTATACTCGTATAGACAGATCCCCCGATATGGAAACATATTTAATTAGGGTAATAATTTCAGTTAGCGTAGGTATTTTACAGGTGGTATCCTTTTCGGGAATGATTAAGTCTATTTTGCTCACAATCCCCCCTCTCACTCCTTTCCGCATACTAAATAGTCGTATCAAACGTAAGTCTTATTTTATTACAGTTTCAATTGTCGAAAAACTAAGTAACTCTGATTTTTTTTTCTAAACACAATAGATACATGTATAATATGTATAATTGTTAAAACCAATTTTATGTTAAGCAATATTTTATTTGGAAGCTAATTTATAATATTTATAGGACTGTAATAAATTCAGAACGTATAAAATATCATACACTTTATCATAAGACCTGTCATACCACAGTTCTGTGTCATACTACTCGTATGTCCCCTTTCGAGCCACGAATTAGAAGTGAGTTTTGCTAGCTCATTACGCATTTCTCGTATGTTGCGAACATTGGCCATCCTTCTCGACCGTGTGTCGCCCGTAACACAATGCCGAGGCGATAAGGCGCGCTTATAATTGGTCTACGATAAGTTTAATTAGCTGTGCCCGATGCAATCGGCCCACGTATCTCACGGCAGAGGAAGTTTGATAGCGGTAATTAATTTTTGTTATTCGCTCGCCGATCGGCGCACATGTGTGTTCGGCCGTTTGTGCATGGAGTTCGTTCGATAAGGTGATAGCTTCCAATGCGATTGGTAACGATATTTCTTTGCCCGTTGTGTACATTGCCAGCTGGAACCGTAATATGTTCGATAGCTGTTACATACACATATATGTGTGCAGCTATGTAAAGCGCAGCACTAATGAAAATGATAACATGAGTCTATATCATTTTGACATTCTCATATTATAACGTATGTGTTCCTAATGTGTTGTATCGTGATAAGCGTTAAAATTAAATGTTGTACGCAGTTATTCAATAGTTACTTATATTCTGTTATCGGTTTGTTTTTTCCCTTTCAGCCCTGTTAAGCGACTACGAAGACAGAATCTAACCGCAAATGTGCAGGTGGGAGTCACAGGTGGCCACTGTCGCCTATAAGAATTGAATATATAAGCGAACACGAATTGGTCACAAATGATGGAACCGTTAATGTCGGCTAAAGCTGTTAATAAGACCATTGGAATTAAGAAAGTCAAAATTATTGCACATGAGAAACTCAAAATATTACTCGTAAATTGTTTTAGAAGGTAGAATATAAGAAACACGAAGTGCTGAAGAATAGAAATGAAGCGGGGATTATACTGGTTAGAAAATCTGCGCCATGGCTTAGCAAGTGTTAATTCTCTATTTACGGCCAAGGATAGAAACTACAAGTTGGCAATGATCGCCGAACTTCATAAAAAGGTGGCGCTGTAGAAGAACAATCGGTATACATACCAGACAGTGTACAACAGTCCAGTCAGTATGTTATGAATGTAGTTATGTGGGTAACATCACTACAATTTGTGAAACTGTGGGGTTCATCCCTAGCACAAGCGGCAAAGCAGCGGGTAAAATATCCATTAGTTTTTCATTTTTAGGAAAGATGCCTGCTTAAAACAAAAAAAAAAACCTAACTGCACACCTGTAATCCCCGAGGAGGTAGGCAGAGGAATGAAGAAAACTCCCACGTTTCACCGGTTACGTTTACATCCCACTATGGAATAGGTGGAGAGCCTATTGCCATGCATCGGGCACATATCCAGACTCCGAACCACTACTAGAAAATCTAAATTCGGAAATTTTGTAGGGTTCGATCCGGGAATCGAACCCGGTACGTCCCGATCGGCAGTCGCAACTAACACGACCAACGAGGCAGTCAATTTGCCTGCTTATTTAACTTTTATTATTGATAATGGACAAAATACACTAAGTCAGAGCCGGGAGAAGACGAGATGAAGTACAAAGTTAGAGATATTTCAAGTTTGTAATGACCACTTTGGGACATACAACTTAAACCAACAGCAGGCCAAGGCATCTAAGACTTGGACGAAATGTAGTTAGCAATCTTAAATTCTAAAATACGCTAGCCATTGACCTATATTTGTTAACGAACGAGTGATGGATTTGGTATACGTCAAATACGTCATAACTATAAAGATATTTGGCACGTTCTCTACAGAACCCGAAATATCTCTGACGTGATGATATAATAATAATAATAAAAGACATTTATAAAAAATTATATACACATATAATTTTACACCAACACAAGAAACGATCGTGTTCATAAATGTTTGTTCTGGATTCGATACTCATCCGCAACATCCGGCTCAGCATTTACAATCGCTGACTCCTCTAGTCACTTTCGTTTGAACTGGGATTACTTGAGACAGTTACTGCCACTTCTGTCAACAAAGTTAACACGCGGCAGTATGCTATCTCCTCGGGGACGTTGGAACGAACCCGACAAAGTTTCAAATAATCTTAGTACCGGGAGACCAAATTGTACACATTTAAAACTTCCATTGTTACATTAATGAGACAAAACATCTAATTGAGGATTAAAATTTTATACTAATACCAACAGATTTCAAAGAGTTTCAATATTTAAATTTTCGTCCCTTTTCTGTTTTTGAAGTGAAACTTCTTTAGGCGCATGAGGGTAAAATTTTTACAGATGAAACGTCACGCCGGTATGCAACGGAA
>DWEC01003800.1:0-10316 GCA_018245735.1 Microceris miodesmiata | reverse complement strand
ATCCAGACTCCGAGCCACTAGTAGAAATTTCTATTAGAAAGATTGAATAACATAACCGGGATATAGGACTTCTCGATCGGTAGTCGCACTTGCCACAACTCGAGCAACAATACATTTAATTAAATCCATATAGAGAATACTTACGAAAATATAAAGTAAACATATAGCGCCAAATGAGCAAAGGCTTAAAACCTTAGTACAGGCATTTCTCAAGTTGTGTATATCTGTGGTGTAGTTGTCGTTGCGACACGACAGCGATTAGCGACACGATGACGATTAACGTCACGCACTTGGCACACTGGCGTATGACAATTGTGACATTTCTGATGGCCTGTGTGCCCAAGTCGGGCTCATTACATCCTTTATTTACATGAAACTGAGTACCGCCATCATCATCGTCATCGTCATTTAACCCTTGTCATACCAGGATCAGATGTGTGTCCAAGAGTGTAATGATAAAAGGGTCGATAATGATAAAACATAGTAAAACTAGCCAGAATGAAAGGCGGATATTCTCGTAGAACTCATCTTACATTTTTTAGGAAAAAATATCAAGTTTTCTTTCGTTCTGTGTACGAAAAGTCGGAAGGAAATATCTCTACCACAACTCCATAGGTATAAATGCATCAAGCTTACTTACATACATATATTCGTCTATGTATTTACATGAGTATCGTTCGGTCTTTTGTTCTTTTGTAACATTTATCAAATGCATTAAGAAAGAAAATGCAAAAATGAAAACAACTGTTAACGAGGCCATGAGGTTGTGTTTTATAACAGTATCAATGTCGTTGCACATTAATTTTTGTGAAGGTGCAAAAACTATACGAATGTTGATGCATACAGGTGCCACGAGAGATCAATCATACTTATTTGAGAAGAGAGTGATGAAGAAGTGATCTAGCAGACGCAAGTGCCTGCTCAGAACACGGCGTTCTCAGCTTACACTGCAATAAAGCCGACGTGATGATATAATAATAATAATACTAACAAAGAACAAGAAAATCACGAAAAACTGCCGAGCACATGATATTGTTTTTGTTCTAACAATATCAATGTTCTTCCATATTGATATTGGCGCAGTTTAAAAATTAATTTGAGTGCAGTTATTCTAAAGTTGTCGATCGTTAAATATTGTTTATGGGGCAATGTTCTTTAAGGCGAAGGTACAATCCGGTGATCTAGTCAAGCCGTAACGGTGTAAACAGTGCGACAGAGAGAGAGGCGCGCCCTTCGACCGACTCCGGTTAGAGGTTCCGGTAACGATGACGGAGCGGACTAGAAAATGTCGGATATGGCATTCGACGATTATTGTAAATAATAAGCTAAATTGTAAATAATAAGTTGTAACATCGACAAATGTATAATGCGAATATCATTTAAAGCATTGTGATTGCCTTTTAATTCTATGAACAAGATTAAATTATGTACAGCCTTATATCACGAATGCTTTTCAGGATTAGCTATTTTTGGAATAGGAATAATTTCAGTTTTAACTCAGGTCCTTATTCCTGATCCTGATCGCAGCGAAGTCGCAGGATGTGAATAGAAATATATCAAGTTTTAAGAGAAATTCGATTTAAGCTTTAAGCTTATTGGTAAATTTGTTTAATAATATTTACGTAATTATGAGTATGACATCAATATCGTCTATTAATACATGAAGTTGAGATTTTTGTAATTCATAGCGTAATTTACATATATGTATTTTAGTTTACAGTTTTAAAACTGTCAAATTCGCCTGGGAAAATGTTAAAATCTTGTATCGTAAATAAAATTGTTATGTATGGTTTTATTATGTTGGGAACGACCCAGTTATAATTACTTTCTACAATTATTTAAGAAAATAAAATCAGATGTATTATAGTGAATAAAAATAAATTAATATAGTACGCACACAGACTACGCATACAGAATAAGTGTCTATCTAACAGCACCGTCCATTTAAGTGACGCATTTCATGCACTATGGCTGTATGACACATAGCAGTATGGACATACCTCCTGTAGGTAATTAAAACTTCATTCGTTTATACTATATAGATTATCTTTACAGATAGTATGTTAAGTAATTTATAAAACGGCATTGGAAAAGAATAGTAGTAATACGTAGTAACTGAACGTTTTATATCTACGAGTATGCCCTTGGAAATATGTACGCTATATAAATTAATATAATTTAATACGCACAGCTCGCCTCCATTTCCGGTTGCAAATCAAAAAACTCGATTAACGTATTTTATATTACTAGGTTCGCGCATTCAATCATAATTTTGATTTTAATTCTTAGATCTATTAATATATTACATTAATTAAAGAGGTGTTTTAATATTTACGCAATTAGTGACACTACTGACAATTTAATTTAAATACCTGACATGTGTCATGCAACTAAGTATATAAAAAGTAATTCGTATGTTAAAAACGACTGCTTTAGGGCTCTCTGAAGTATGTAAATTACCTATGAAGGAAATTCTTGTCAGATTTTAAGAATTATTAAATTATTAGTGTGTGTACATGTTGCAGAAATCATTGTACAATTTAAAATGTATTGAATTATAATGTATTGTTTCATTCATTAAAACTTCTTTCATTAGTAATATTGTAATTAGATAATTGGCACTCGCTGCTGTCTTTCCCACCAATTAACGTTAATCGCGCGATAATGTACAGTAATAACCCTCTGAATCATTACTTTAAATTATATTCAATAGACAGTATAAAATCATGTCTTGAGATTAATCTTAAGATTTACGTACTCTTAAGTCTTTAGTTTTCTGAACAGTTATTTTAGTGAAAATGATAACAGGATTAAAGTCACACGAAAGGACACTGCGTCCATTGTATATGTCAAGGTTCTGTGGTCCGCCTTCGTGAAATGTCAGCGTCATATCGGTCTGGTTACCATGCTTTTACCCTTATTGCTGTTATTGTTTCAGGTCAATGATCTCATATTTAATTATAAACACACACAAAGAAAAATCTAATATTATTGCTAACTGCACTCACACTAATTTAAATAAACTAACTATACTCATATTAACCGAGATTACGATATCTATAGTTTCGATAGTCGGTCTTTATCTGCCGTGATTCTGCTGCGATCGGCGGGAGCTCTTGACAAAGGATTTCGGATAGGCCGGGATAGACGATTACAATATAACATACGTTGGTTATCTGGCATATAACTTAATCAATGTTTACATCTTATGACAATATTTAAAATATAATAATTCAAGTACACATTAAATATAAAAAAATTAATCCCTGGAACCCACATAGTAAGTGTATTTACAAATTACATACTTAGAAACGCTTATTAATAAACGTAGATATTTTAAAATAGGATCCTTGATAGCACGGGGGTTAATGAATCCTTTGTAACTATCTCATATATTCAAACTATTATAAAACCTTAACAATACATATAATTTTTCACTACTTAGCACATACTTGAATTGAATGAACTTCGTACATTGTTGTAGATATCACATTCATTCTTTGGCTTTAGGCGCCTCTCGGTCTATGGATGGTCTCGAGTAAAATTTCAACGAAAAAATGCTGTCTTTATTTTAACAAAAAAGATGGTTTCCAAGCCCGTTGTTACCGGAAACAGCTAGTAAAATACGGCTTATATGAAATGCGATCCATCTTTGGTTTTTGGTTCAACAATTCAGACCTTATATGGCAAATGAACCATAATTTCCTTCCTTGTCTGTTTTACTACTTATATTACTTCCAGGGTTCCAATTAGAGACCTATTCAATTAGTGTAGAGTGTTTACTTTGACTGACATAAACTGAAAAATATGCTTTTTTGATAATTATCTTCTTTAAATATATGGTGTTCACTTGGTGGTAAACACTTCACGAGAGCATTCCTAATTTAATCGCTATCGCTTATCGCTTACATCTCTGGGAAAGACAAGCGTATTATTTATAGTATCATAAGCATGACTTTAGGAGGCAAATGACTTGTGTCGCATAATATTCGGTTTGCATATGATTTTGCGAAATACAAGGTAAGTTTTAAACTATAAAGCTACCCATATTTTATTTGCTAAGTGTATTTCTCCTTTTCAAAAAGTCAACATTGTAGTTGGTGGGGATTTATTTGGTACTGGATATTGTTTAACTTTAAACTTGTTTATTACGCAATATCGCGCCCGTATTTCCCCATAGGTACCGGTTAGGTAGAGGAGTTAGGAGTGTAGTGTACACCCGGGATTCACCGGTTAAGTTAACATCTGCTTCTCTGCCTACCCCTTCGAGGATTACAGGCGTGATCTTTCGTTTTAAATTCAAATATATCTATATAAATATGAAGGTATAAAGACATGTATGTAGTGTATCAACCGTCTTTTTATCATTATACAAGCTCGACTTGGTTTGAAATCAAATCGCCGAGTCGGAAAATGTTCCAAGATATTTTTTATTATCAATTCGGTTATTTAATAACCAGTTCGATAAAATCAATACATTATTATGGAAATGAGTTTCATTAGTGAAAAGTTGTCACCAATGGACTGCAAGGTTATGGTTTTTTTAAACCTACTAATGTACTTCGAAATGCATAATGTTCATGTAAATTGCTCACATGTGACTTTTAATTTCATAATCAATCATTAGGTTTTTGTTATATTAGTTACATGTATGAATATGTTTAGTGCGAAATGTAATTTTATATTGGAATATATTAATCTATATAATCACGCCAAATAACTTACAGGATAGGCAGAGAGTATTGCCAGAGAGTAGAGCCTGCCGTGTTTCTTCTGTATATCAGTCTCTTGATTCATGACATGACATGACAAAAATAAGTCTGATTCAGCGCTCTAATTTCTGGATAGAATTTAGTTGTGACGTATGTGAAGTTCGTTTTTGTACAAACCATTCAATCTGTGGCAATAAATTTTAACGGATCTAACGACCTTCGTAAGTATACCCGGTATCATCATAATGTACCTATTACGCCTGTGTCCTATCGACTAGTTTCGCTCTAACGGACTTCATACGGCTATTCTACTTTAAAAAAAACTGTTCACGTGTACAGTATAGATATTCACAAAATACGATGTTAACGATTGATGACCTAATCGTCAAAACTTATATCGTTCCATTGATGGACACAATTATTCCTGAAGACTGAAAAAAGATAAGCCTACCTCGCTGGTCAAGCGCAGTATAGTCATATGCCTTAAAGAACATTTTGCACAAGACTAAGATATACAGATTTACTCACTACATTTCCCTTCACATTTAACGACACACGACATCTCATCAGATGACGTGATGCATTATACCATTTCAGTTTATAAAAACAGAGCAATTGACATTCGAAGCGCCGCTTGTAAAATCATACTGGTTCATATAAGGCGAAACTCGCCACCGAATTGGTCATGTCGCTACACATTTAGACAATTTTGTAACTCCAGGCGCGTTGGGGCCGCTGTTACATCTTGCATTTCGCAACGTCGGCCCAACATTTTGGTCGTCCTTAACCTTAAAACTATTTGATTGCTCTTTAATTCATAATATTAACAAATTCTTGTTATGAAGTAATCGAAAACATTCGCGCCTGTAAGGATTTTGGTGCGTTTTGTGATCACGCGACGAGCGCGATGCGCCTTTTTGTCGTGACGTGTTGTGTCAAGATTTGGGGACTTTTGTTAATAGTTTGTTCAGTGAGCGTGTTTATAAAGCGATTTATGTCAATTAATGTATAATTAAAATATTATGGCAATGAATGTAAAACGCGTTAAAAATTAGACGAACGAAGGCAGAAAGGATCAATATTATTGCGAGTTATTAAAAGAAATAAATAGAAACCTCTTTTAACATGAAAGGAATGGATTAAAAAATTTATATAACATCCCCTTAAGATACATCCTTATTATTATTTGAAAAAAGGGATCGATTTTTTATTTTATTCTATACCGCTTATATTTTTGCAACCGTAAATATTATCACAATTCATTTCAACGATTACATACACAAAAAAGCATTACAAAAAACATATAACATGTATTCTTATTACTAAAGGCCGCTGTGTATAAAGATCACTTGAAACACTAAAATTATGTAAAGAAACACACGTTAAGTGGAATGAATGAGAATTTTATTGCACTACATGCCTGATATGCACTGATGCAACCATTAGGGCGAGCAGGAAGCTTAAAAACTTTAAATTTTTTTAACGTTGCGTTATGTGAATATTCGACTATTAATTTTTAAGAGATATGACCATTTTAAGCTTTGCTTCAAACTGTGATATTTTATAAAAAAAAAGTTTCTTCCATCAGCATCGTAAACTATGATCCATCATCTATGATCCCTTTTTATTATCCAATATTAGAGACGGGTCTCCTCTCAGAATAATAAGGGTCAATGCTACGATATACATAGTCCGCCATGTTGGTATATAATTGATAATGTCAAATAGTAGAAAACTTTGACTGCTTTGCGAAACATTCCATTGGAGCAGCTTGTTGCTGAGTAAGTATATACTTTAAAATGGGAATATTTAAGTAATTTGGCGCCAAAATTTATCGGTGGTGTTGTTTGAATAGGACCCTGAATTGTACAACTGCCAAATTGGATATTATGAATAAGTTTCGAGTGCTTTCCCACTCAAGATCGACTGGTATCGTATTTATACAATAGTGCTGTCTGTCACGAAGCTACCAAGGTTTGTTTGTAGGTCGAACTTGTCACTGCCCTAGTTTTAACAATGTACTTATATACAAATGCATATTATTATTTCTGTTCTAATATAATCACAGTAATCTGCTGAAGCAATCTACGTCAGACACTTTTATCTATTTTATGGCTTCTCGGATACGCCACTACCGCCATCTATTAGCCTCTTGTTGAACTTTTGTTATAGATAAATCGATAGCCTTTATAAGAGGTCCAATATAATATACACATATGAAATTATATATGTAAGTTCAGATGTAAGTAAGAACTGGTTCGTAGGTCGAGTGGTTGTAAAGTGCGACTGCTGATCAAAAAGCCCTGGCTTCGATTTCCGGGTCGCGTACTATGGGATTTTTCGAAAGATCGAACCTTAGGTTCGTGTTCAGTATATGGCAATAGGCTCATCTTCTATTCCGTAGCGGGACATGGAACATTAAAGATGAATCGTGATAGTGTACAATCCTCTACCTACTCCTTCAAGAAATACAGTTGTCAAAGTAAAAAAAATCCAAACGCAAGATAATGATAATATTTTTATGTGTGGTAAATAACGCATGTGTTTGTTTTACACAGTTACCAATCTTTAACAACTCTATCCATCTCTACCCTGCTTGCTTCATGTAATAGAAATTTCTGGAACCTCATCACCACGCTGCCCAAATGGACGTTTTGAATGATACAAGTTATTTATCTACGCGTCTTCAGAAAATTATTATATAACATATTTAAATATATAATCTGTATTACAAGTAGTATTACAAGTAGTATGATAAAGATGTATGAATGGCTGATATTCAGTGAAATTAGATCATGTTGCGCCGATTTTTTTACTTAAACTACGTAAGAACTATAAGAGCTATAAGAAAGCGTAGTATAAATTCAATATAATATATAAGGCATATGATAATATAAGGTAAGCGGCACAGAATTATTACGGCAGGCCTTTTTCGAAAAGGACATTTCTTCTTAAATTAAAAAATGTTTTAAAGTACACGAGATTTGAGTCTCTTGACTCCGTGAATCAATAAGATGAAGCAACGCCTTCTAATAATAGCATGCTGAACTAAATAATGCTTACAATATCTTAACTCCTACACATATAGTGATTGCGAATAAGCTCTATATTGGAACTTTCGATTTTCGAAATTCAATAATGATATCACTTTAGATGATGTTCCTTGACCTGAACGCATCAAAGTAAAAAAGAATGCAATCCAAAATAAAACAGCTTATATAAGTGAAATCTTTTTACGGGCTATATGTGTAATATTTATGACGACATCGGCTTTGTGTCTGCAAGAGTTTGTTAATTTTCGACATATTTTCAAAGTATTCATAACGCTACGGAAAAGGAATAAAAACAGTTCAATTATGTTGGACTTGTTATAATGGCAAATCATCGCCAGGTTCTTTATGAGGTAGGCAGAGGGCACCTAGCACTAAATATATCTTTCTTTACACTTAAATTATCTTCACAAGCGCACACTGCTTACGACCACTTATCAAAATCAATCTCTCCCTGAATTAAAGTAACTAAGTTTTTAGACATCACTGAGTGCAATCTACATCTCTAGTACGTGAATAGGCTTCTTTCTTGATGAATTAAATATGCCCAGAAACCAGTCTGTGAATGCATCAGTTCGTACTGCGACAGTATGAGTCGGTAGGCTCGTGAAAGGGCCTCAAGGTCGATCGCCCTGTCTGTATAATGACACGTCACCTTCATATCGTCAACGGAACGATTATTGTAAGCCCGTTTAATTGATTATTACCAATGCATAATAGGAATCATGGTAATTATACATTTAATTGAAGCAGGAAGTTCGAGGTTGGCAGCCTGGCTGTGTGGGAGTTTTAGGTACGGTCAAAAGACGTGTTTATCTTATGGAAGTGCAGGTACAGCCAATCCTATAGATTGACTTGTCTCGAGTCGCCACAATCAAGCTTTTACACAAATAGAAAAATGATACATGACTATCCAATGAATCCACAGTACTAAATAAATCTTATTGCTAATCTTGTACTTCAAAATGGACAAGGGCACTAATATATGAACACTACCCATACAGAGTTTGCAGCTCGTTAGTCAGTGAGATCGCATTAAGTCTTCAAGGTACGGCAGCAGTGGCTTTCCTCTCATATCGCTCACAGATCACGTACGGGAACGGAACAGCTAATGTCGACACCGCCGAAGGGCGAATCTGGCAAGTTGAACGTACCTCCTATGTACTGACGATTGACCTTATAGCACCGTTGCGGTCGCAATTCGCTAATGATGTATCGCGAATGTAACACTAAAACAGTAGCTTCTAGAAGGACGAGTGCTACTAGTAACCTTTATGGATATTACGCGGTGCTGAGTGCAAAATCGCGAGTAATATATCATGGTTGTAACAGCGCAAACGGTAGATTTACTAAGCGGGAGGGCAACGGTTGACCTTTGTGACTACTACGTGTTTCGGAGAGGACGTTATGTAGTAAATTCTAATTCTAATTTATTAGGAATAAAGCATTAATATAAAATATAAGTTAATCTATATAAAAAAACATTAAATCATAATACTTTTCTTGTTATCTGTATTCAACGTATATTTGTGACGTTATGATGTTACTAACCCGTCTCATCCCAACTGGAACAGCACGGTGCAGGCTTCTCGCTACATCAGAAAGAGCATTCAATACTCGTCGGTCCATTGACCTAATTCTATCGGACATTTAGATGCTCATCTTGCTTGCATATCACGAACCAAATCAAGTTCTCTCCGAAGCAGGCGATAGTGACACATATTGCCGCTATTACATAAAAACTAAAATTCCTCGCGACCGCTTAGCATTCTGCGCACGTACGAGATCCACGCGATAAATTTTAAATGCAGTTTCCCGCATACCTGCTTTATAGGATGTTTATGTAATTGGGAAGCGGTGTTACGCGTGTGGTGACGTCACAGCGCGTCATTCAAAATAACGTTACTTTGAGGACTTGTTGGACTGAAAACAACTAAAGGATAATAATAATATAATATACATCTCATAAAATCGTCAACCGATCTTTTATCGTCCAGTGGTGATCACGGTTCTCCTCTCAGAATGAAAGCGATTAAAAACATAGACTCCATTACAAACCAAATGCTGGTTGACGGGCTAACGAATAGATAAATAAATAGGAACATCGGTCATACACAGGGACATCTAATTTTAAATTAGAAAGAGCCTCTGCAATGAAATATGTGTTAATAGTGTACATTTTTTTAAAACCAGACAAAACAAACGTTTACTGCTTATCACACACATTTCTGTGTGTAAGTCCTAAAATTTTTTTGTGTGGAAATCTAACTCGTAACGACCAGCTTTGTACCTTCAAAATTTTATTTTTAAACTTTGTTACCGGCTAGCATAATAAACATATTATATACGTACATAAGTGGTTACATTTAAAAACTGAAGCATTACAAAAAATCTCATCGTAAAAGTAAACAACCCTGATTTAGGAAAACATTGGTCGCTTATAGTATATAGCTTACGATGGAACAATGCTGGTGATAAGTATGTCAACTGTACGTTGGTGAAACCGGTTTTCGTTATATGGTTTAAACTGTCATCATGATATTTTTTCTCCGTA
>DWEC01003799.1:0-10316 GCA_018245735.1 Microceris miodesmiata | reverse complement strand
TATAGTAGTGATAGCCTACTGGTTAAGAATTCAGGCTCTCACTCCGGGGGTCCTGGGTTCAAAACCATGGCGCGCATCTCTTTACAAAAGTGCGTATAAATTTTAAATATCACTTGCTAACTAACTGAAGGAATACATCCTGAGGAAACCTGCGCACCTTAGAATTTATAAAAAAAAAATATATTCTAAGGTGTGTGAAGTCTGCCAACCCTCACTTGTCCAGCGTGGTAGACTATGGACTTAACCCTCCCAATAAAAGAGCAGACCTATATTCCAACAGTGGAATGATAAATGGGTCGATTATTCTTATACGAGTACACAGCCGTATGTACCTACATTGTACGAGCACAGTATGAGAATAACTTGTAATTTATTCAGTTTGTTATAGAATATTATTTCCATTTAAACAATGTTGTCGGGTGTAAACTATATTGTGATATATTTTTGTTCATAAGTATGATATTTTAGATTATAGTTATTTGTATGGGGAGGCAATTTTTATTTATACTCTCGTACAGTTTTTAGTGTATTGGCTTTGGTGTACAAGGTATGACTGCACACTTAATCGCTTTATTACTGAGCTTGGAGTGAGGCTGTGTGTTCCCTTTGGTAAGGAAAATACTCAAACGGAACAGTATTGCTTAGTATTTGTAAATTTTAGAATAATGTAGGTAGTTTCTTGCTTATAATTTATTTCGGTATCTTGGGTATTTTTATGGGTATATTATGTTTATGATATAATTCGTAGGCGTGGACACTCGGGTAGATGGCCGTGTAGATCGTATAGTGTCGGATGTAAACTTTTTCATGAGTTCTTGTCGATCGTAGCAATGTTGCAACGGAGATTAACGGCTGGTGAAGAAGTGATTCAGTCATAATTGTTTTATGTTGTCACATCATCGACCCTTTTCTCTGCTACATTGTTAGGTATGGGTATCCTACCGGAATGAGCTTACAACTCTATGAATTATTAGAGGCGGAGGTTTTTTCACGATATTTTACTACACTGTTATAGCTAGTTATATTTAATCTTAAAAATACATTTAATTTTATAAAATGAGAATCGCATGCCAGGTTTTTTCAGAGTCTAAGATTATAATCTAAGCTGCAGCCTGTGGTCTTATCACTCCCAGGGTACCGGCTACCTTTTGAAGATTTCCGCCCCGTAAACAAAAAATGGTCTTCATAGCAAGAGTCATGTTACTAGTTTTTAAATTACTGAAAGTGATACACTTTATTTTAAGATAATTGGAAGTGATAAAATAGTGTTTGAAGATTGAAAACGGAGTTTTATTGCACAAGTGGTCTGACTACTTAGCACTTATTAATATAAAAAACAACTGAAGTTCAACAATTTCTTGCGACTTTAACACCAACAGTGGTTACTGTACGCTTGTTCCATGTTCACTCCATTCCAGTTTATTGCATATTAAAATAATATACATAGTTTTATGTGTCTGTAAATTGTTACGTTTGAGTGTTTTTCTATGTGTAGAATCTTGAAGTATTTGTGCATTTTATCGTATTCTAAATATGAATGATTGAAAAAACATAGATATATCATTATATATGTATCTATGTATGTGTATCATACAAACGTAACCCTATTTAAAGAGACTTTTATATCCATAAAAACCAAACTGACACAAAGGATAATTTTGCCTTTTAATATTAATATAATACCATACGATCATTAGTTTGTAAACTGCTTCGTATAACGATTGAAACGGTTCAAAATAATGAATACAATTGCAATTATTGTTTAGTTACTTTGAAAGTTAATTTAAAACGATTAATGTTTTAACAGCCAAGTATCACGAGAGATTTGGTATGAAATAGATTAAATACCTTTTATCATTCATGCATTGGTTTCGGTGTTTAATAATATTTATTAATGGTACCTGATATTACTTATCGTATCTGTTAGTTGGTCTAATATGATATATGATCAAAATATTAATTATTTAGTACGTGGGTGTAGTCGC
Source organism: Microceris miodesmiata (assembly GCA_018245735.1). Classification (NCBI taxonomy): domain Eukaryota; kingdom Metazoa; phylum Arthropoda; class Insecta; order Lepidoptera; family Hesperiidae; genus Microceris; species Microceris miodesmiata. The sequence continues at coordinate 8,331 of DWEC01003799.1, read as the reverse complement.
CGAGGGTATAATGTTTTTAATTTTTTGATCTGTTCAACTGATCGTGCAAAAACGAATGGTTTCAATGAAATTTTGTATGTCTGTGAATTATTTGTGTAAACATGAAAAATACTTTTTGTGTTGAGGGTATTTCTTAATTTCACGATAGTTCGAGACAAACCGTGGTTAACCCATAGTTAAATAATGATCAACAGGTCGTACCGAAAATGACTGAAATTTTCGATATTATTTAGAAAATTTAGGAAAAGATATTCAGGAAAAGTACCATCTTCATTATCAACTCTCAATGAGATACAGTCTGATTTTATGTTATTCAAATTAAATTATAAGAATTTACAGTAATGTTTCTCGTCATACATACCTACCATTATTATTAAAATAAGTGTTAAAGGTTGTCTTTGTTGAACCCCTGTATCGATGGTCATGTCATGTCCACTCTAAAAAATTCAGCTTGGCATTGTCTCAGCTGTGTATTGTTGCGATCCCAAAGGTACACTGCGTTCGTACAGAGAAATAAAACTTTTAAAATCGTATCATCCACATTTGCACATTAATTTCATTTTCATTAAGCAACATAAAATCCTTTGTTTCTTAAAAAACATGTAGGCATACTAATTCTTACTAAAGTTATTAATGAGCTATGATAACAGACGAAAACTATATTTTTTTTATATAACATTTAAAATTGAAATACTTATCGTGTATTTGAACAAAGTGGGAAAAAATTGCGCTAGGATTGAAAAGCATTAAATTTTAAAAAAACGTTAAGTTTTGAGAACAATACTCATGCCTATATAATGTGCTCTTTTTTTAAAAGCTGGTTGGCAGACTTCACACACCTTAAAAGCTGTCCTTCACATTAATAATAATAATAATAAAACGGTTATTACAGACAATATACATACATTTTAAATGACACAATAATTACAGTAATAAGCTGTATTTATTCTTTCTCGGATCATTTGCATAAGATGTTATGTTAAAATTACCTATGCGTCTAATGTGTTGTGTTACGTGTCTGACATTAGTTATTCTAATAGGAACATACGTGGATATTGTATTGTTGTTTATAATAATATCGTACTTTAACGCGCTATATATTGTCTAATACAACGTAGACTTGATCAAGCCTACAACATGTGTTATTGTGCTTAATCGTATATAGATCTAACATCCCCAGTTAGGGCGTTTTCGTGAGCGCCGGCACTATTGTTAGTGTGCAGATGGCAGCAATGTTGCCTAGATGGCACTACGAGCGTCTTTAATAGAATGTTAACAACACTATTAAGAAGAAAAATTGTAAAGCATATATTTCGTTATTTTATTTTATTATATCATTAGTAAATTCTAGGACTCTAGTCAGCAAAAAGAAGGTTCGTGCATATGAATCAAATTCCGAATGTATGAATATCCAGAAGAATAAGAAACATTTTGATAGCACTTACGTTTTTTACAATACTTCCCACACTTCTTAAACACAGTGTATAGAATTCAGTGCAATTATTTTGTATCGTCCATTAATCACAATGATTACCTACGTTTACAGCACAAAGAAATAATATTTGCTGAAAACAATTACCTAATTAAGTAGCGATAAGTTAGACGTAAATATTAAATAATGGGATTATTATATACTTACATAAAAACACAAATCGTTTAAGTAGGCAAATATACAGATATTCAATGAACGATATTAAATAAACGAGCAGAATATTCTAATAGAAATCAAGCACTCGATTATTTTTCAGAGTTTATACTCAGTTAAACTGACTTATCGGTGTTGCTGCTGAAGTATTCGTTTTGCTGTCAGCTTACTGGTGTTGTATAGTGCGCTAGAAGTAATGGGTTCGATTTGATTGATCCTGAGAAAATATTTTTGTTGAGCTTCAGCCACTCTTCTACGTTTGGGGGTAATGTAATTTTATATTTAATTACATTTTGTCCCCATAGTATAGATTCTACGGAGTTTGGAATCGGACACATGCGTGAATTTTCCCAGGAAATTCTTATTACCTATTATTTTCAGTTACCATATATCGAGTAGTTAAAAGGCGTAATAAACTATACGAACTACACTAAGAATTTACTAGTGCTTCGGTCTCAATAGTCGTTCGGCACGATTATACTAAATTAAAAAGAAAATTTTGCTAACATAACGTAATGGCAACTCAAGGCATTAATTTGTGGATTTTAAATAATCTTAAGCGTTAAAAACATGGTTACCTCTCGTGTAGCATTTACGAAGACAGGAATCACATTATTCATATCGAACCACTAATTCTTATAGTAAAAATTGCTTCACGTTGCAATTAGGTGTATCACATGGATACGTGTATAATCATATTCTACATTAGTAATGAATTTCAACAGAAAGAAGACAGGTATGCATTAAGTAGAAATAAATTATTAAAGCGAAGCGGCTGCGACTTGCGATTGCGGCCTTATCAGGCGGCTATGCGTACTGCAATGATATCTATACTAAGATAAAGTATAATATGAACAGAACAGACATGCATCAATTACAAAAAATAATAATATTAACTGTGCATCAATTTGTCAAATATCCAATCATAAATCCAATGAAGTTGTCAAATCGTGTTTGTCAGTACTTAAAATCGCTTCTAAAATCATCATCTTATAGTTCAAGAAGTGTGATCGACAAAGCTGCAAAGCGTAGTGGGAACAAAAACATAAGGGACACGTGTTATGTACAGTGCCAAATATGTATTGGTTTTGTTGAAAGCCTTTGAAAATTTACTTCTTGGAGGACGAAAGCTAACAAAGCCGCACGTGCCGCTCCATATAATCGCAGTAGTAAACCTTAACGCCAGTATTAAAGTAACTACCTGATAATTGCGTCTGAAATCGCGCATGATTAAACCCTACTCTACAATTTACTGTTAGTGAAAGAAATTTTCAGTCTTTATAGAAAACCGTGGCGTAGAAACGTGCAAATTGTGCAGTAACAGTACCGTTCGAATTCAAATTTGCATTCCATTTTATATCTTTTTATTTCATCGTAACTTATTCAGGTACACCCGATGACGTTATTAATTAAAATGTCTTTAAGTATTATTCAATTTATTGCAATAAGGCTGTTTTATATTCTTTAATGATTTGATAAGATAAACAATGACACTTACGCCAATTATATTTTCATGATTGTTATCGTATATAGTAAATGTTAAGGGATGCATTTCTTTAATAAAAGTCCAGTAACAACAATTACTTTATAAAAGGTCAAATTACGATTTCTTCACCGACCTTGCGGAGTGAAAGAGTCATAATTGCTGTCACATCCGTGTATCAGGTTGTAAATAAATTAAACGTGTTGGTGGAGCACACAACTTGAGACACTATCAATCGCCTAGTTATAAAGGTGAAATATAATTTCTTAATACGTCAGTTGCAACATTTTTACATCTTGCTTCCTGGGTTTGAGTTTGTCCGGCCGACCAGGAGCTAGAATGGAGATGGTGCTATGGCACCTCGAGCTTACTACTTTGTGACAAGACTGGCCGTGACAGCACAACAAATAGTCAAAATATCGTCGTATTTTGGAAGTATTTCGTCCATCGTGGTGATCAATGACAAGTTTTGACCACGATGGTCACTTAACTGTGGCATGATGAATGTAATGAATTGTTATTTTTGTGTTGTTACAGAATATCATGTTTCGGACAATCACGGTGATGTTGCTTCTGACTTCGGGTCCAGGTATCAGTTGCTTCCGACCTAGATCGGACATAGGCAACCCTGCGGGTCTGGTGCCAGAATGTAAGACTTATATTAAACGTGATTTTGTTTCATCTCCAGCGGCAGCTCGTTGTGGCCCAGTTAATTTGAAACATGTCATGTATTAGTCACTATACATATTAAGAAATCCGCTCTTTGTATTACTTTAGACAATAACGAGGAGTAAAGTATTTTAAAGGTTGTTCTGCTTTTAATGCAAATAGCCGCTTAATATCCGCTATTAGCGAATTACATCCGAAGACAACTAAGACTTACTTGTAACGGCTCAAGAACCAGAAGGACAATGAAAATAAAATCAAACGATTTGTTAAAAGCGTCCTGTTTTCGGAACAGTAGAATTAATCCAACAGGATGTTTCCACAAATAAATGAATGGTCTATAGCACACAATTATGCATTACTTTGGTTTTAGGGTATTGTGAATCGAAATCGCAATAGCCACTAATTTTCCATGCCTATACCGCGATTCACACTTCAGATCACATATGTAATTAATCGGCAAATTGTTTACCTAGATCGAAGTTTAAATTCTATTGTAACACGGGATATCCTTGCATTACGTTTCATGACGTTACGAGACATATTATTATTCAGAATACTGCAGTTGCAAGCGTCGGCTGACACACTGACTGGAATTTTAAAACCCCTATGATGTATGATGATGATGTATTCCAATCGATCTGATAAACTAGCCCGGTGTGTACGGCGCGTGGCTGCGTGTTGGATATAGGGATAAATAATTTATGAGCAATTCCGCGTTTCAGGGACCACCTTACAGAGAGACCATTGATCTTAGTTGTAATAGGATTACGAGTGCCGACACTCAACTAGCTTTATAAAGCCTAGCCTAAATAGTATTTACAGCTGGAGCTAACCCTATTTCCAATTTCCGTCAATATATATTGTCGTCATATATTTTAAATACGGTACGAGATAAAAAAATAAATGAAAGATAGATAATAATATGACAATTTGCTATTTTACAGTTCAAAATATTTCTTAAGTATACTTCTCAGTCTGAATCTCGCTAAGCATAAAAATTGGTAATACCTAGCAAATAATTTAATAATACTGTCGATATTTATCTCATTACAACCTTGAATTCTTGTTAGAATATAAGTAATATAAACTGTATGTAGTTATAATACAACTCGCATATAAATGTATAACGGACAAATCAGTTACATAATTGACGGTCAAATATAAGGCTTGTTGTCCATAGCAGCCGAAGCTGAGCTCAGCTGCGGTAGATAAATCAGTCCTTTATCCGTTAAAGCTTGTTTTGACGTATGTTAATAAACCTAGCAAATAATCATGGTGCTCACCTGTAGTGACATGGTTATAGCTACCCATACATATTTGTCATCATCAACAGTGATATATATAGTTACAGTGTGAAGAGAGTGAAGAGGCTTATTATTAGGTTATAGGTATCTCACTATTTTCATGCATACAATTGTTAAACAGTATTGTCCACAAAACTAAATAGATGTCACTATATTTAAAAACAAACTTACTGTAAAACGAACTTTGTATTTGCAATGTTGATTGATATAGTTTATGTGACATGTTGTATGTAAAAAGTGTTGTAGATAACATGCGTGCTTCATTCAATATCCAAATTGCTTTGCTAAATAAAATAACTGCAACTATTAAAACTATTGAAAATTTATTTACGACCGCTGATAATGAAACAATAAATAATAATAATTATAAATTATATATTTCATTGACAAAAAAGTGATAATAAAAAATACATATGGGTAGTATACAAAAATTTTATGTATGTCAATTAAATTCGCACGTAAATAAACACCTAACGATATACATCTAATAAAAAACCATACATATTGTATTATTTGACTGATACCTACTTCTATTCTTTTAATGACTCATGCCACAATTATATCATTATATTCTATCATTTACATATATCACGAGAATAGTTTTAGCTTGGACATCTTCTCGTACTGCTGTGGACTGCTGACTTTAGTTTTTAGAAGGTCGTCGTTTTATAACTTTTCAACTCATTTCAACTATGGGTGTGCGAACCGCGAATTTGCTTAATAATATTCAGTGTTCATCTTTGTAAAAATATATGGTGCGATAAGATTAAAGTGCTGAATAATTTTAATTATTAATAGATAAATCGACATTACCAGTTTTTGGGCATGGTTATTGTATGGCGCAACGGTAATTTTATTACTGTTATAAGTCATTGAAATTAAAAGACAAGTTGAAAGGAGACATTGCTTTGGTAGAAACTATCTGTTAACTTCTTAACTTTGAGAAAGGAGCTTGTAACTAGATTATTGACATAAGTGTTATTCCAGTGACGATTTCAAAATGCACATGCTTTTGACCAACTTTCTTAAAGGCTCTGTTCGATTAGTTCATTCAGTTCGATTAGTTCATTCAGTTCGATTAGTTCATTCTGACCTAATAGTTCATAGGCTATTATAACAAATGTTTACTGCTTATTTCACTCCCAAGTTTGTAAATATTATGACATTAGCAAACATTTGTATAGTTTTGCTTCTCTTGGCAATGCTTAACTATCCAACATATTATAATGTATGCACTGGTATATTATTGTACGATATGCTACTATTGCGATCTCATAAACTTGACACTGTAGCAATGTTACGAGCGCTTCAGAATAACTCGTATAATTATATTATAGAAGGTTAACTGCCAGTTCCACGTTCAATGTGATAGTAGATCACAGGAAATTATAAAGAAACACAGAAGTGGTTAGCATTAGGTTAGATTCAAACACGGTGAAGTTTAATTAACGTGTGTAGTTTTGACCCTGCAGCGCTTCTGACCCTGACGAGACGCCGTTGCTAATGTTTTGATATAAGAATCTCTCCGCGTGGATCGGTTTTAGTAGTCCATTACGATGTTTTCGTGTTTCGAAGGTTGTGATTAGTAGTTGGTGCCAAATTTGTCCTTAGTTCATAATTTTACCATGTCCAAGTTTTAAAGTGTTGTGAGGTCGTTCAATAAATTAGAATTATCCTTTAAATCCTGTAAATTTGAGATAGTACAAAACTAAAAAATGGAAGACGAAATCTAAATTTTATAACACTTCTCGTCTCGTCTTCTCGGTTGAAGTAGCTTTTGCCCCCGTTCCGAAATAAGAAAACGTAGGTACAAACGACAATTTTCAATGCCAGAATGTCACAAAAATAACACGCAAATACTGTAGTATCGTGTGGGAAACGAGTGTTGTGGAAGAGTCAAGCGACTTATCGGTGCACTACTTATGACACGGGTTGAGCTCTTTTAGTACATTATATAAGTATTTGCTTTCGTGCCAGAGGTAATATTTATAATTTATTTTCATTTAATTATGCGAATGAAAAGTTTGTTTGCATATAAGTTAGATATTATGCTAGTATGATTATAGAACTAAAGTGAACGGCGTTTAAGTGATCAAGTCATATTCTATTACAGCTAAAATGACTATTGAGCCTATATAAATATGGTATTGAGGCTAAAATTGTTACAGGTCCAGGTGTAATGAAAAATGCGACTATCAGTCCTGCGATGATGCAGCTGCTACAGGTCATATTGCATCGCTTGAACGACGGCAAGGTGAACAGGCGGAGTTTACCTATAGCTACTGCACATAAGAGCATAGCTAAGGATAAATCTCTAGGTAATTTTATATTTTATTACTCTGGTTTATTTGTTCAGGCAATACGAAGGCTATTTCCTAGTTCGCACCTAATTTATTAAACTATGTTTTAACGCCGTGGCTGCGGATACATTTTTTAACATGATTTTTTGTGGGATGTACTGTACTGTACTAAGTTACGGCTATAATTGCGACAATAATACAGAAGTTGCGGATCAAAAAGAATTAACTTAGTTCAAGTGTAAATGCTTGATTTAACTTTCTGTATCTATTCGTACATCGTACATTACTAAACGTATAAAATAATAGAACAGTTATAAAATATTAAATTCCAGTCATCAATCTCTCGAGGTTTTTCTCTAACTGTACCAAAGTTTTATAAGTATATGGGAGTATTATAGACGGCTGACTGTGTTTGTCTGTTTATTTTATATGTTGTATCCATCCTGCTGCTTCGATACAATTTAATTTTTTTTGCGTACTTTAATTAGGTACTCCCTTTTGTGAAATTAATAAAAAGGCGAAAGAGACCACTTCTACGTGTCTTATAATAGTGTCCACATTTTAGATTTTAGGAAGAAGACAGTTTTCTACGCGGTGGGATTCTTTGACAGCTCCGTGTTCCCGCCGAGCCAAGCAATCGCGAACGCTTACGCCAAGAGAGGATACAATGTGCTGATCTCCGAGACCTTCTCTTTCCTTACTTATATTTACCCTAAGTAGGTATTTATTTTGTAATTCATGTATACTGTTAACGTCATTAATAAAAATTCGGAAAATCATTATCGTTATCAGCCTATCTCAGTCCAAAGCTGGACACACAGGTTTCCCCCAGTTAGCGCCACCGCGCTCTAGCTGTCTGTAAATCGCGAGCGGTTTAATTTGGCAATGAGTTTGTTTCCAACGTGTAACTTTTATCGAAATGCTCTGGAC
>DWEC01003798.1:0-10317 GCA_018245735.1 Microceris miodesmiata | reverse complement strand
AACTACGAGATTGAATAGTACCCGTTTAACTAGGTATATTTTATGCACGGCTAGTCTGGTACCTATCTGAAATCCTTCTTCATGAGCTCCCGTCAGGTCGCGGCTGGTTTTACGTGACTTAAACCCTATGTACCTAAGTTTAGCAATCATAATCATATTATAAATTGTGTCTGTAAATACGACATGAAAATAGAATTAAACTGAAGTATTTTCATGTGTTGTGCTGCTATACGATAAAACTAATAATGGCCACTTCAAGTAGGATCAGCCAGTTATCTTGAGTTGTTCCACAAGCGTTACCAGTTTTATATGTCGATATATGCTCAGCATCAAAATTTCGGACGATACAGAAACCGTACTTTTGTTTAGTACTGCTGTTTATGAAAATATAGAAATAATACCTATTGTTAATAATTTGGTAATTTCATATACATATTTGTATGCCTTAAAAGGATATAAAAGGTACAAAGTAAAAATACAGTATTACGAAAATTTATGATATATTTAATAGACTTCTCGTCTCAAAGATGTTTCCAATTCTAAGGAAAATATTTTAAATTATCGTAAGAACTAGAATAAGGTTATTTAAATACAACACGCTTCCAATGCTAAATTATCAATTTGCCCACTATGCACGTTCTTTTCCCGCAATTATGCAAGTTGCATTAATCCTGCAAATGTCTATTTCTGAGCTGGCAACACAGTGAAAACGTGGCCGATGCACCGGGGTCGACGACCGCGGGCCGCCGGCTTCGTGACTCACTCATGGTCTTATTACGGTATACCGTTGAAAGTGGCTGATCCATTGGCTATTAAAAATGGTTAGCGAGGTGAAAATTCAAATACATATGGTAACGCCGATAGCTTTGCCTGTCTAATCTGCCGTGAAAACGAGGTATAATAATAAAACACGCATAACACCTATCGTCTATGTATCAGAAACGCAAAGTAGCAAAGATTATTACGTGTGACTGTGACATTTAACTCACAAATGGATCAACAACCTCATAAGTTAAAGAGACAAAATCTTGCCGATGTTATTTTTGCTGTTTTTGGATGCTTCGCGACAGGATTAGATTATGTGGATGGAAAAAGGATGCAGAGAGTGATTCTAATGGCAGCGAAAACAGTACTTCGTTTCTCAAAAAAGAAAGCTAAATAAAACTTGAAAAACATAGGTAACGATTATAATTCCATTATATTTAGTTTTTTTTTTTAAGAAACACAAGAAAACAAAGGACATTTAGATCAGTGTCCTGGAGATACGCGGTTCACATTAAAATCTATATTGCACTTGCGGAGTACCTTCCCTAAAAAGTAACTAAAATTTCACATGTTAAGGTTTTCTATCAAATCGTTTTATGTTCAATTTTTTTTTCTTATAAAATCGACGACATCGAAGCCGGCTTAAAGCGACATATCATAATCGCTTCCGGCACAAGCGTCTGCATTTCTGCGTCCGCGTCCATTTGTCTCCGCCGCTACCTCGCTGCAAGCGTCGGGACCTCATGAGGAAGGACCTCGTACAGGTCCGAAACTAGTCGGGCCACCTTGAAAAACGTACGCGAGTTAAGCCGGTACATTCATAATTATTAAAATAATGTCACCATATCTGAAAATACTCGTGATTTAAAATCACACATCAGTAAATAACATTTGAACTTTAAATGTCGTTAATGCTCCATCGAAGACCAAAATTGTACGGTGAAATTATTTTGATCATTCGCGAAACATAACCACGACAAACGACACTAAAATTTCTTCATCTAATAGCTACTCAACTGCCGTTTAAAAATCGTATCTGTTTCCGTATCATAGATAGTATATCATATTGATTTCTGAATCAGATGATGAGATAGTGCTATATTCATTTTGCATCATATCCCGATAGAGGAAAAAAATACTATTAGTCATAATACATTAGTCACGGTGTCTTGATAAATACAGTCAACTACAATTGTTATTAGATGAGCTAACATGTAATGCTGACAGTCCCTTTCCTGTCATTAATTTAATACTATCTACTATCTTATTAATAACTTATAATTCTAACACGAATAGTGGTATTCCTATAGAGAGTCCTGTTCGTTACTGGCAGCAGACTTCCACCCACTACCATCGTTCATTTATGACTGCTGCTTGCGCATTTCCTACACTTTTCAATTAAAGAACCTGGTCTTGAACATCGATTATAGATGGATTCTTTTTAAAAATCGCTCAATACACCTCTACTACTCAATTATGAAATCTCTAAAAGAACATCACTGGACTATCTCGCCACAATTTTAACAAGAAAATAATAATTATTGTAAATATTTATAACAAATAACAGAATGCTAAGTAATGAATACGACTTAATTGAATTAACATAAATAGTTTTCCGAACATACATTCATGTTGATTTAGATAGAAATGTAGAATTCTATTTCATACCACTTGATAACGTGAATTTATATAGCGGATTGAAGAAGTAGTAGACTATATCCGGAAATAAATACGACGATTAAAACGAAAATTAAAAAATAACGACTTCAAACTAATATGCATTTTAACATCACCATCAGCTTTTCTCCATGAACTACGGGAGATAGGCCTGCCTTGACATGATTTTGAAGGGAGTTGAGAATAAATAAAAATAAAAAAAATACGGATGGTACCAGCATTTGTAAGTCTGATTTAGGACGTACCAAAGCAATATACAATATGAGCATTTTGTATATGTAGTGTGTCTTTATACTTACATCATATTAAAAACAAGTGCTCAATCAACATGAGCGTCGGATCTCAAGCCACGGCGCTAGTACTTATATAGTTTCTTATTCTATGTGACTCGTCAAAGAAGATTCACTATAACCTTATCTAAATAATGGATAATCTGATCTGGTATTAGGCTGCCTGCGGAGAACTAGCGATATCAATTTTATGCGACATCGAATATAATCGTGCATCAAGATAGACATAAATTCAACCCAGCCGTCTACTGAATAAACATGGTTTATGGAGCAATAAAAATGCATACAGTATAATGCAATAGCAAGACTAAAGAACCGTGTATACTTATTGGAATAAAAAAGTTACTATAAAATGAAAGCATTTTGGCATACGAAATTCGTCGGCAAAACTTTTGACACGTTTTACAATTGTAAGACACCGATACTCATTGCGATGTGTAACAAAAAAGTGGCCGTCTTTGTCATTCCATTCACCTTTCACGTGTCAATTTACGGGAATTTGAAATGTACATGAACGGAGGTACAGTTATTGAAACGGACATTGAAAAGCTTCACAAAGAAATGAACTGAATGAAATGAGTCCGCCGATACGTTTTTGCGCTTGCATTTTTATCAATAACTTTCTTATAACTGATGGTCGAAAGACAACCCTCTCGCTATCCGTTTATCGTGCCAGTTGTATGCCAAATTATTTGAATTTATGGAGTGAAGTTCCTTTACACAACTTACAGCCGGTGTTAGATGCTAGAAATCGTCACGTAAGGAAAAAGTGGTATAGGTACCCTCTCTATACATTGTATTTTTATTTTCTGTCATGCACAAACGATTATTGTTTTTAATTTAATAACATATTTACTTTTGAGATACAGACTTGTTCATATTTTTCATATGTATTATTTAGATAGATTCTCCAATATTTGTGATTTTATCTAATTATTCGTAATTAATTTTACCATTTTTTTAAATTTCATTTCACATTATTTATTTTTACTACCTATATAGATAATGTAGATTATTGCTCAATATAATTGAAAAGTAATTGTTTCAATCAAATGAAAATAAATGAAAATAGAATATTCCGTAAGCCACGTGTGAAGCGGATTAAACGTAAACGGCTTCTAAGGTTTCAGCGTCGCAGACGGCGTAACGCTGTTAGTGACAGATGTAACATGACACGTGTACTTTGACTGGCGGTCCAAAAAATCTAATAACCAAAAAGTTGAAGCCGTACTTTTCTATAAAGTATTCTTCAAAGCGGGTCAAGACAATTATTGGATGCTGGAACATGATTATGAACACGACGTTACCTATTCATACATAGTTCAAAGAAACCTTTTACCATCTGGGTCACTTGGAGTTTTTATTGCTATAATCAGTGAGTAGCTATAGTAAAAAAACTAGATCACCAGGTCACTTTAACGAGCTGCAACTCAAGCAGAATTTGCATAACCTAATGTAACATCGCGTACAATTATTGTTAAAAACAGCAAGATGAGTATTACATGAAGCATGAAAAAATGCAAATTGCGATGTTTGTAGTGGACGGGCGGGCGCGGCACACCACCCGGATGTTGCTCATGTACCAACGAATTGTGCCCCTCCCGCGCTAATACGTGCACGGGTCCCGCGGCCTGGACTCATTGTTAGGCAACCAGTTCTCATCTGTGTACGTCGGTATTTGGTATTAAATGCTGCGCAGTACCAAGCGTTCTCGGTACAGGTGCAACGCAATTGTTGATCAAATAAAAATCTTGATTTTATCTGCCCACGTTAACTTGAAACGGCAATCAACTTTAACGAATAATGTCAAACATAAAATCGATACTTCAGCCGTATGTATCAAAAAAATTATGTTTGATTTATTTTTCATTTTTTTAATATAACACTCATTAAGTATTGTAAAGATTATTTTTTCGGATATAATGTATTATGTTGCAAGAAACCTCATTGTGTGTGACAGTACAAAAATATTTTTAAACAGTACCATGAATGGTCTCACTCCTTGCAAGCTAACAAGTTTTTTTTTTTAATTTGATAACTTCTAAGCGAATTCTTCTGAATTCCTGAATGTAAACTGACTCATCGTCATTATTGCTAGAAGTTGTATTTGCTAAGCACACTTACTATTGTGCGTATAACTTAACCTATTCGACATTAATGTCTCAAGTCTCAGACTATTAGCGAAACACTAACACAGAGACAAATGAACAATTTGAAGAAAAAGCGTGAGAAACTGTGTAACTAAAAAGTTGCCCGATTTCAATGTATAATGGCCATTCATTTTATTTTGTTAATTAATATAATAAATTTACTAAAATAATAAGACAGAAACTACGTCACGTTTCTGGTTGATAATTATACAATTAACACATTTCAAATAGACAAATATTGACTCCCAACTATAATTACTTAGTTACATTAATCACTGATAATATTTCATGAATTTAACATACGCTCATTTAATAAAAGTGAAAAGAACATCAGATTTTTAACCATTGACCTTATTATATAACTCTCTCGTTGTGTATTATATAACATGGGTCTCCTTTCAGGGTGCGAAGCTACTATTGCTACTAAGGCTATAATGTACTTACCCAGCGTGGCCGACTATGGCCTAAAAAATTAGATTAAAAATACTGAAATAAAATGTATACAAATATTGTAACCAGATTAAAAAATCGTTCAAAAATCAACATTATTGTCATAATTATCAACCATCGAATTTACGCTGTTGAGAATAATGAACCATACTGAGCAAAAGCATTTATTTATAAAAAAAATTGTAAAAATGATTATGATACATATTATAATCATTATAAGACCACTTCAGGATTATATTTATGTCTATTGATTTATCAGTCTGAAATCGTTTCATACATAGTTACAGTTCAATTTGTTATTGTTTAAGATGACATAGCATTTGTTGGCGCGAATCTCAATTTGTTTATAGAATTCCTTAAGCACATGCCAATGTAATCCTTCTACGACAAATCTCGTATTATTATTATTTATTACATATTTAATTCTGACATTCATTCTAATCATAAATATATATTTTGTATATTTTACTTAATTGACACAGTTGACAAAATGAGTTGCCAAATGTCCACGTATTTTAAGAATAATTTATTTATGTCTACTATTTATACATCATAGTGCACAGGAAGTCCAGGTTTATTATCAAATCCTAACATCAAAATGTTAAAATCGTTGCAGAAAGTAGAATACATATTATCATTTTAAAAAACACTACTTCAACAAGGTAACGCGCAATTTAAATACAACTACTTTTTAATACAAAATAAATTAACTTAGTATACCGAGTACTTGTAAAATAAAAAAAGAGCTTCCATGTAAGATTTTCCTACAGCACTATGACACGAAATACTTCACGGAAAGCGCAAAAACAACTACGTCCAAGCCGGCTACGCATTGGGCACTCACCAAGTGTTCCAAATGTCCACAGGCGACGGTGGTCACTTAATATCAGGTGTAACTCGGCTGTTATCTGATTGCCGGGTTTAATATAAAAAATCAAATGCTGACGAGACTATAATAATAAAATTCCTTTATGTAAATAGTGATAGTCCAACTGATTTCGTTGGTGCTGTCTTATCTGACTTATGGTGCCAATTCTCTTTGTCAAGATCCTCGCATACTGCGGGCATCTTAGCTTACCGTTATCCATACTATGTTATCATAATAATTATTATAGTAGTATTTTGATTTAATCGTATCTAATCATACGGGCGTCCCGCCCGCATCTCAATCTACCCGGTCGAACAGAGAGGTTCCCAAAGGAAATCATTCATAATATATGGCAGCTAGATACTTAAATCTATTGGACCTCTAACTAATAGAGCGATGGCAATTGTATTATTAGTGTTATTATCTTACTGCGCATAAATATCAAGTTACTCGTTATTTATAGACGTGTGTATAATTTTACCTATATCACGGACACTTCATTGATTTGTATCTGATGAAATATGGATCAAAATTCAGCACTATCTATAAGTAATTTTAGAGCTAACTGCAATAAGTAGTAAATAATTTCCAATATGCCAGTGCGTGACAGTATTATATGCCTTTCATATACGCGCTAAGAATCGAATTTGGCTTAAAAATGATTTCAACCCATTATGCAAAGTTATCATTACCTTTTTTTCAAAATCGATTATTTTTTTATTTTCGAATCATATTCAGAGATAGCAGGAAGCTTGAGGAGTAAAAGCACACAAGATGTACATTTCTCACGCAGGAATAGAGTGTTATTGGTTATATCTAGCCTGAATTTTCAGGACTTCTCGCAAATTCGTATCGGAACGGCTAAGAAGTAAGCCATTCTGTCGGCATATAAGTTCCCCGACAAACACAACCTTTTCTCTTCAAATCAAGGGTAAATAGATTTATCTAGACATGCATGATCAAACTTGAGGTGCCCCTTTTTTATACTTCAAACAAAGTTGGAAAGACAACGCACTTATAGTGAATTTTGAGCAAGTCATTTTTGATCAACAATGTAACGATAATTCAATAGCCATGGTAAAAATCATTGGCCCTATTCCAGCCGCAAGTATCGTAACTTGCTACCTGGCGTCAAATCGCTAACGTGCGGTTTGAGGTGACCGGATTAAGTTAGAACCGACCGCGACGGCGTCTAGAGTTTCAGTTAATCTCACTGCTCAATTATCTTGTTGCCAGGTAAATAATTGGCCTTCTGTTTATTACTATTATTTTTTATTTATTATGAAGGGATTATTTACTATTGCATCGCTAATGGTACAGGAAATGGTCATGCGACTATAAAATTAAATTCGTTTGCAATTTGAAACCGTTGGAATTACTTCGTAATTTACAAATAATAGTACAAATAGTTAGAAATAATAAAATGTTAATTACTCCTACCTATTTAGGTACTACATTGCCATGACCACTCATTTTGCATATTTCCCATGAGTGTTTTAAATGTGTTTAATGATACATGAACACATTCTAAACTCGATCTATGCCTGCACCGTAATATATTAGCATAGCAACAACAACAACAAATAGCACACAAATACTAACTGATGGTTTATTTGAAATTATTTATAGATAACTTAGGCATATGTGATAAAATTTGGAACATTAGTGTTAAAGTGCCTATCCATCAACGATAACATATATTACAAAGAGAAACAGGTCTAAACGTTCTCGTAACATGTACAGAAATGTATAGGATAAAATGACAAAAGATGTTTTGCAATACAAGATACCCATGAGTAGTTCATATAAATGTTTGAGGGCGACACCGCCGTCTCATAGATTCGATACACAACATAAAATAAAACTTTAAGATATTTAATTTAAAGATAACGCATACGATATTTCCTAATCTTGAGTCATTCAATTCCTTGAAATATCAAAAACTTTTCAAAAGATTTTCTGTAATCGTAGCGGATTATAGATAAATAATCCTAAGAAAACATACCTACCGTGCAATTCTTGGTGCAGCCAATAAAGCTGACAACATGGAAAAATTATTTTGCAGTCATTCTTTAAGATGAGCCCAAACACTCAGTTATCCTATTCCTGACAGATTAGTTCAGGTAGTTGAATGAAATGATACTGGTGTGACTCATTTTTACCTTAATATTAAATACATACATCAAGCTGTACATGTTCTAGATTGTTCTTAACAGGGTGAACCTTTAGCAAAGACCAGAAACAATGATTCATGAATGTGTTAGTGAAGGTCTTGATTTTGCCAGTTCTTTAAGTCTGGCGGTGCCAACTGATTTGGTTTCAGCTATTTTTTGTCACTTATTACAATAAGTTATATTGATCTTGTTTTTTTTTTAATATTATTTGACGAAGACAAAGATGTTTAACGCTTAGAGCCACTGGGGCCAAAATAGTCATATCCTATATAAACTTTGTTTCCGTCTGGTTTTTACGACTTATAGCTTAAAAATGTTTTTCTTTGCGCCTGCTAAAGATTTTAATTTTCAAAACAAGCATAGAGTTTAGTTATTAAGCGATTCAATAAAATGACTTTCTACTGAACATCTTTTATTATTAAATATCTCGCTATTAACTGCTCGCTCGCTCATTTCACGAACTTCTTCAATCTCTTCGTCGTGTTTCACAACCATTATTGGCAGGTTAATATATAATAGTCTTATAAGTTAAGTACAAATCAGGTCTTCCCTAAAAGTTAAATATTCATTACATTTAAACATGCAGAACACTAATGAAAAAACCAAAATCTCAACACCACCCAGAAACAATATCACAAAAGCATTGAGACTCTCTTCAATGATGATGGATATAGAATTGATACGAAACTAATATGATATTACATATTGCTAGAAATATTTGAACATATGAAGCAATCATAACAAGCATTTGTAACGGCCCGATAAGCCGTACTTTCGAAACGTAGGTAATCTTCAAAATCGATCGGCGCTGTTATCGTTGAGATAATTTATCGGACACGCAGACGACATAGAGTTACTTCACGAAAATTCCACCATTATGTCATTTAAAATATTCCAAAGATATTTGCTTTCGTTTTCCCTTATCGTCTGCCTGTTTAATTTAGTGTTCCTATTGCTGAGATTCGACAAACACGGGTGAGTATTTTCGCGTGTATTTAAAAACTTTTCCATTATCTATTATTATATATATTTTACATTGACATTAGTGTTGCCAGTTCTTTGTATCACAAAAAAAACTGTTATTAAAAAAATGTAGTTTTGAACATTCATATAATATAACACTTTCTAGTATATTGTCAATTGACGTAAGCCGGGTATCTTCTTCCATTTCTCACAGTTAACGGTTGTTTCTATATGCACTTACTTCTTACCCATTTAGTGAGATGGTATCTTTTTATGGTCTATGTCTATCGTATTATTCACATCTCCCGCACTTAGACACATTTATACATCTCGTAACATATGCAAAAACATTTCATTGTATATACCTTAAGGTTCCATGGGTCCCTAAATAAAACTCCTGTCTTACCAACGTATCGAAATCCAACATTTCACTGACTTTGGAATAAGAATTTCTATTCTCTTCAAATATCAGAAAAACAATAAAAATTAAAGCAAAAGTTCGTTTTTATCATTAGTTTATGGCAAAAGCAATAAAATAAAATTATAAGCAATTCTTTTGTAGCGAATTTATTTAATTAAAAACAAAATTCACTTAGGGTATGAAATATTATTGAAAAAAAAACAATTATTTAATCTGATTGCCATTTCTTTGCCTGAATATAATTTTCAAGAATCGCACATTCAGTCAAAATATAGACAAACATTTAAATAGTAATGTAGCATTAGACTTTGCTTACAAATATTTGACAATGGCGAAAGAATATTTGCAGAGTCGTTAGGAACTGAAGTCTTTTGCCTATCTTTCATTGCCGAAGTTCGGGTATTAAAGAAATTAGAATTTCATTTTTCCAACTGGCAACATATTGGCGTAGTAACAACGGAAAAAGCTCTAACAATGTTATTTTTTGTAACACCTTTATTTATTATGCCAAAACGTCAATATGTCAGAAAAAAAAGATTTAGAAAAAACTGTTCGGCCT
>DWEC01003797.1:0-10317 GCA_018245735.1 Microceris miodesmiata | reverse complement strand
GATTCACAAATGTATTTTTATATGTAGCGTAGGACGCCCTCTAGCTAGGTGGAGTGACGATATACGCGGGGTGGCTGGCAGTGGTTGGATGCGAAGAGCTGGAGCTGAAGATCGAGCTCAGTGGCGTGCTATTGGAGAGGCCTATGTCCAGCAGTTGACGGGAGTAGGCTGATAATGATGATGATGGTGTATTAATCTATTTTTGTACTTTCAAAGAAATAAATAAATTCCTAACGTAATTAAATAATCCCTTAAGAAGTAAAAGGACGAAAGGTCGTCATTTGCCGTTTGCAGCGAGGTCGCGGGGGACACTGTCTCCGACCTCCGACCTCGCTGTAATGGACGGGAGTTCATCAAGAAGAACCTTGTTTAAGTTCGTAGCTAGTCGGGAAATCCTGAAAAGCACAGTAATAATGTGCATAAATATCCACGAGACATTCAATAGTAAAATATATTTATATTAATGGGCTGTCACTAATAGACTATAAGCGATTCCTATGCATATATAGCATGTTTCCTCTCGACTATTACCCCACTGATATTAATAAAAGGAATATCAAACCTATTTTCTACTACCAACTGATATGGAATAGGCTAGTTATTAGGGCTATAAAATATTATTATGTCATAGTGAAAATCAAATAGATAACTGTAACTCAATTAGCATATAGAACGAAAACATAAGAAAATAGAGGCTGTATGGTTCTCGTTTTCAGTTTTACTGCAAGAGGTTAACATGTTGGAAAATATATGATCAGAAAGTGGGTAGTCCACAAAACGATATTGATGAGAAGCGATATATCAGCTGTCTACTGTTTTTGGAGCTCAATGCCACAATTCTATACCAATTCTACTCAACAATTCATCATCATCAACCCTTTTATCGTTCCACTGTTGCACACGGGTCTCCTCTGAGAACGGGAAGGCCCGTTTCAAGCTAAGTACGGACTGGCAGATTCCATTCCGTTTAAGAAAATTTGGAGAACTACTTCTACTTCAGTAGATATTGTTAGAAGCGTTTCCATTCCATGAAAATTATATTCGTTTAAAATCGCAGAGACAAATGAACACTTATAAGTGACTCACCTTGTCACTCAGAGTTTTCAAAAATGACAACTGTGTAGGCAAACCGGAACGAATTGTTTTTGAAATTTATGTTTATCTAATATCATAATTTAAAATACGGTACTCGCAATGAATATAGACATTATTTAAAATGTATGTGTATTGATTAGTTTGTTAAAAGTGAGTTTTTTATTTATTTTATTCCATTATATTTTGTGAACAGCGATGCATTTGATTAACTCTAATTTGTACTGTTATATGAGTATTAATATAAATGACCGTATCAAAAAATAGCTTAGCACACACCCGCTTGCAGTGGTGACAGAGTATAATGATATCTTAAGTTGCCAATATTATTTTATATTGGAGTTTAATATCTATTAAACTAACTGCATATATATACGTAATTGGGATGGGCTTATATTTAAAGAGGTCGGTGTGGAAGAGAAACGTTATCTATAAGCAACTATATCTCATTAGACCTATTCGATTGTTCGTTTAGACTTTTAATAATACCTAGGGAAGATAACCCGGCACCTATCCCTAAG
Organism: Microceris miodesmiata; assembly: GCA_018245735.1. Lineage (NCBI taxonomy): Eukaryota > Metazoa > Arthropoda > Insecta > Lepidoptera > Hesperiidae > Microceris > Microceris miodesmiata. The sequence goes on along the minus strand of DWEC01003797.1, from coordinate 8,704 downwards.
AAATAAATCTGTGTCTTACCCGTTCCAGAATTTTCACCATTACTCCCTTCTGTCCTGTATCTGTTAGATTATCTTTGGATACAGAAAAGTAATTTACGATTATTTTCCTTTTACTACCCCTACACATGTTGTTTTTCGGCTGTATTTTATAGCGCCCGCTGCCACGCCGCGGTAACCGAACTTTTATGAGCCGTTTGTGGTATCGGCGTAATCTTTGTATAAATGGTTCCGTGAAACAGTCGACGGAGCTTGTACGACCGAAATTTCATAAACCACAACATTGCATCTAAAATAAAATCTTCGATTATTAATGTAGTAGCGCACGCTCGGTTACCGGATGGGTGACTGATAGTGACAAATTTTTCAGGAAGGCTTTCTACGCTTACCTATATATTATTTTAGCGTTATATTACATAATCGTACTTTAGCCCTATCCTCGATGAGGGCTAAATTTGTCCAACTGTTAACAAGACATCCTTGTAAATTTAAGTGACAAGCAAATGGTATTTATTTTCCTTTTTATAATCATACTATACGTTCCAACCTTTTCAATCCAGCCATTACCTGTCGGTCAATTTGATGTCGCCTACATGTTCCTCATCATTACGATTATTATCAATCCTTTGTTATTCCATTAGTGGACGCGGGCATCCTCTCATAACAAAAAAAGGTTTAATGTACATACATAACAAACGAAATACAATTTGCAATGTAAATATAAGTCGATGGACCTAAAATACCCAAAACTTGAACTCAAACATAGTATAATAGGCATGGCAAATGCTATTGGTGAAAAACTTTTTATGCGATACGAGTAACCTCAAAAACTTTATGTTGCCAGTCGATACACAATAAATTCCCATACGAAATGGTTTCTTTTTACTATCGCGTGTCTTATCTACCACAGCAATTAAGTTGCCGAACAAAGGCTTCATGCAATAATAAAAGGTTAATGCCGAGTTATAAATAATGTTTCGTCGAAAAACCTTCTTATCTCACGTCGTTTATTATATTACCGTAAATATTATACCGCTTTCCGTTCCGAGAAGGTTTTAAAAACAGTACGCTCTTTTGTCGTTGAAAAGTCTGCGATCGTCCATTTAAGAGTGCGTCGCTGTTTGTCCGGAACTCTGCCAACATCTGCTGAAAGGTCCATCATCATCTAAGGACATACATATGTATGTATGTGTCATATTATCCGTTTGAAAAGTCTGTCGTATAAAGTCTATAGTCTGCCGAAAAGTTTGCAACGTCCGTTAAAAAACATAACATTCATTGAATATTTGTAGTTGTTACGTGACCAAAATGTGACATATATATGTATTTTTTCGCATAAAAGATCTTTCCCCTTTGCAGAAAGAAATAAGCTTCAAACTGGCGATTTCTGACCACCCGCTTGACGACATTTTTTAAATAATGCGATAGATTTCTATAACATTTAACGATAACAATCAATTTCTGCTTTATCAGATAGCCGTTTTATTTTTACATATCAGAAGCCTACATATTTCTGTCAGTTCTCACCAATTCTATTTTCAAACTTTCGAAAATCGAATCGAATACACTATTAAATTCGTAAACCGGCGCCTTCCTAAAAAGTAAAAAACAAACCAGAAACTCAATTTGATATCAATTTGGAGATCTTGTCACCTCGTCAAAGCAGAAAATGTTGAAATTGACATGATTATCTGCGAAAGATTTAGTTCAAAATTGACGGATAAAAATACACTTTCCAAAATATATTCAAAATTTATATCACGTTTAGAAAGTGGTCAGTGTCATTTTGAATTCACAATCGGTATATATAATTCAGCAACAGGATATATTAAGACGATAAAATTTTGTAATCTCTCATAAATATGTGATTTCGACAGGATGTCCTTCCGCCTTCTCTTAAATGAACGTTAATTACCTCAAAATAGGAATGTCAGATGAAAGGCGACATCAACAGTTACAAACCTATAACGATTTTAAAAGTTTGCTATATTATTTTGTTTTACAATTATTTGATTTCTTTATCACAAAGCCGGATATGTAATTGTGCTAGAATAACCTTTGCAATAATACAAGAACATGTATAAAACCGTTAACCAGCTATTATTTGCAAAATATATTAAAGTTTTAAAATTTATTAAAACGTACGCATGTAACATCACGCCCGTAGACACCGAAGAGGTTGGCAGCGCACATGAAATAAGTGGCGAGTCTGGTCATACACCGGGCACAGATCCAGACTCCGAGCCACTATTAGAAATTTCTTCTAATAAATCTAATAGTACCTGACCCGGCATTCGAATTCAAGACCTCACAATCAGCAATCGCGCTTACACCATTCAAACAACGAGGCAGTCAAATTTATTTCGTAAAATACTTAGTCAACTACAATTTTCAGAGAAGAATGACGTTACTATCGCTCTCAGGTCATCAATTGCAAACACTATTATTTAACTGGCTTTTTTCCGCGGCTTCGCCCGCTACTAAAGCAGTAACTCCACAACTTGTCGCACATTATTTTCATCCATAGAATACATCTTCAAACTGAACTGATCAGTAACATCACGCACGATACCCGCAGCGGTAGGCAGAGGAGTGTTATACACACCAACGTTTCACCAGTTAATACTAATTTAATTAATACTATATCAACAAACAAAAAAATTTTTATACAGCACAGACAAGAAAAGCTTATAAACTTGTCATATTATATATTGACGGAATATATCAAATGGCAACGGATCTCAGCTAACGTCTTTATTCGTTTAGCGTCAGATTGGCGTACAAAGGCGAAACCATTGTGATTTCTCCTCAGCACAATGCGATACCGAATCTGGACATTTCGAGAGCAATAATATGACAAGATTAAAACGAGGTGTTTTATTGACGTTTATTGAGTATCATTTCAAAATGTCAAATGCCATATAATATCATGGAGAAATGAAACTTGCAGTGTTGTGTAAATTACTTTTATGTTTTTTTTTATTAATTTGAACGTAAAAAAAATAATAAGCGACCCATTATAATTCCGCTATTGGAATATGGGTCTCCTCTCAAGCAAACTTTGAAAGTAAAGCAAATAGTTTCGATAAAAGTGCGATGGTTTATTAATGGTAACAGTTATATGGAGTAAAGAGAGCCAAGACAAGCAAGAATATATGAGTGAAAAGTAGTAGGAACAATAAAGATGTGTATGACGAAACAATGGAAAATTACGAAGAACAGAATGAAGAAAAATATACGGCAGTACTTATGAATGAAATAACAGTCCAGTCCAGTCCAGTCCAATCCAGGAATACACCGTTTCATAACTGTCAACGGTATTAGCATCTTGTAAACTGTCGCTAATTTGCTTGAAGCTTAATCAATCTTAATATTACGACATAAACATGACAATACATAGCAGATAGCTTTTTAAGGCAATTATTATTAAAGACTGATTACTTACTTAAACAATATGTAGTCGCAAATAAGTTATTTATCAACAAATCATTAACACGATAATCATTTTTCAAATTAGATACGGTATATTTTTTCATTAAAAATACATTAATTGGCATTTATTTGTGTCTTGTAAGATTATAGGTTTTGATTTGAGCTATCCTGCATTTAACCTCAAATTTTGACCAAAAAAGTCTTAAGCATTTTTGCTGTGATTGCATTCAGTATCAACAAGTATTAACCCGGAACAATATCTCTAAGGAAACATATTTAAATAGTCTTCCTTACCAGTAGTTGATTTGATATTAAAAGCTTTTTCGTATCCATGTCATAGTTAGAATATGAAATAAATAAAGCTTGAAATAGAATTAATAAAGCAATTGCAAGAGCACCAGTATTTTTCTGGACATCTAAACGCATTTCGAGAACAACAGCCATCAGATCCGAAGGCGTAGTGAAAGAAGTGTCTATTGGCACTTTCTATAGCTTTCATTTGTGAACTATCCCGAATCGGTAATCGGGCTCCTCGTATCTTATTCAAATTTATCTCGCGCGCTCCAGTTGCCACTGCACGTCACTTTCTCTCTATCAGCACTCGTCACTGTGTAGGGTTCTGTTAGTTTCATATCCAGCAGTGCGTGATTATCCCGAAATATTGTTTTCGATATTTTTATATGAAAAGCACCCACTGAATGATCAGTACAAATCAGGGCTAGATGTTGCCTATGGATATCTGGAATAAATTTCTAAATCAGTACTAATTGATAATAAGTTAGTAGGATTTATTACTTAGTATACGATGCGTGAGATAGTACTAGTTGATAAAATGTCAGTACAATAATATTCGTTTATAAATAAGTCAGTAAGATGGTATTATTTGATCAGACAGTAATTGCTTAATGACTTAAGTCATCTAAGTCAGTCAACTAAGCTAGTACTAGTTGATATAAAGTTTATTTTAGTTGACCATAAGACTAAAATTTAGTATTTTTTGTTAATATGGCTAATACTAACTATCATCATCATCGGACGTAGGCCTGCCCCAATGAGCGCCATCGCGCCCTGTCCTCGGCTTATTGCATAGAATAGACTATTTTCGTTGTGAACGCAGTTATTATTAAGAAGTTCCTTTTCTTCCTTTCCAAAATCGATCACAGACGCATTACTATCGCCTGAAGGCTGAAATTGTCTTCTTTAGCATAGACACACATTCGTCCGGCCACATACCCCTCAAACCAGCACACCGATTGTTCTTATAACTATTGTTTAATAATACAAAATGTCCACTACATGAAACCATTTTAAAATTTATCCGTGGACTGAGATGAAGGAATCCTAAAGCAGATCAATGAATTGAAAAGAACAACAGAGTAGATAGTTAATATCGCTGACTAGAAGATAATACAGACGATAACAATAACAAGTAACAACATAGTTAACGGCTAAGGGCTAATTAAGGGCTAATTTAAAATCCCTCTTGTATTATTGAGATAGCTTAAAACGTTTTTAAGAGTCTTTTTTAAAGTCAATAAGAAGGTTTATTTTTAATGGTTTATTGCTTATTGGGTCTCTCTGCTGTAGGTAAACTACTGAGATCGATATTGTCTACATATATGTATATTTGAAAAGTTACACACATGTTTTTGGGTGTAATATTATAATCTATATAAATTTGTGTTTAAAAATTTATTAATAAATACACCTTTATCAGTTGCCTCATCACCATAGTACCATTACTGGTCTAGTTTGGAATCAGCCGGCCACACACGGCTGAGTTGTCATAATATCTATTACTATGAATTCAAAATTAATTACAAGAATTAGTTAGCAAAATGTCATTATAAAATCGTTTCGTATCACACAAAAAGTATAAAAAAACAACTGAATATAACAAACACAAACAAATTGAACCTGACGCATTCCGAGAGCATTTATTTAACCAATATCAATGTGCATTGTAATGATAACAATTATCTCTAAGTTATCGTTAAGTTAAGACTCCAACGCATTCACTTAATTAGCGTTCACGGAATAAGCACTCCGCGAACAGAAATATCGAGCTTCGGTTGCAGTAAATTTACTGCCATTAGACCGTAAGCTTTCATTACCGAGGACTTAATTGCTGTGATGCAAGAAAATCGAGGCGCTTATAGCTAAATGGCGTTTGGATATAGAGTTGTCGTGCACAATACGGTGTTCCGTTATTGGTTGGATTAACGTTTACGTAAAACTTTAAAATATTCTAATTTAACCTCAATCACCTCTCTAACTAGTGCTAAATAGACTTACTGATACAAAATGTTCTACTTCTACCTAGCTTCTAGCTACCCAGTTCTAGCTGTCTTTTCCTGCAATGTTGTCAACAATTTAACGCCGGCAAACTTACTACTACTTATTAGACTCACTGACACAAAATACTATACATCGAACTTTATAATCCTGCAATTTTGTTAACAATGTAACATCAATAATCTTACTAAGAAGTAGGTAATAAGACTTATTGACACTAACAGTCCTATTCCCATAGTCCTATTTAAGGTCGTTGCTGATGTCTCTATAAACAGCAGCGGTTTTATTGTGATTGTTGCATATTCGTCAGCTGACCTCTTTTCTAAAAAAGAGATCCTAATCCTAAAGACTTCCCAACACAAAATTTAAATAATATTTAATAATATTTAATCAAATAAACATAAACAATATTTAACAGAAAAATTGAACAATGATTCTCAAGACAGCTTTGATGTAGAAATTTATGAGATTGGAAAGTAAGTTGATGGACTTGAATAGATGTCTCTAGCACTGGGATTAGCATTTTCAAAAGTATTTTTCCTAGAAAGATTTCTAAGAGGGAAATATACGAGTATAGCATACCCGTCGAGTCTTTTCTCTTTCCACTACTTATTTATTAAACAATTAATTTACAACATATTATTTTCATATCTTGGGATGCAGAAACTGTGAAAGCGTAGTGATTAAGGGATCTCCACTCCAAGATCTGAAGTTCAAATTTCTGGCAAGCAGTATTTAGTAGTCAGGTGTGTTTTGATGATTGCTCATCCGAGCTGAGCCAAGGTGGTAGAATGTTGTACCATTTAACATTTAGGAAGAAGACGTGAGTCAAACAACAAAGCAACAAAGGTGTATGCGTTAACATACTTATATTTAAGGTTTATACAGTATTCAAACGAATCCAGATAATAAGAAAAACACCTGTACAGTTCCGCATAAAAACACAGCCACATTGGCTCAAATCATATGACATTTTTTGCGCTTGCTGTACTCAGAATATTAAATAAATCAAATAAATACTACGTCAAGAGGCCCTACAATAAAACAGTAAGAAATAAACAAATAAACAAAAGATCTCAGGCGATGCTCCAACTAATAACATCTTCACGTGTTCCCTAGCAAATAAATCAAGACACCTCTGATTGAGTGACGTTAGATTAAATAAACAGATATCCGGAACGAAAGTGAATGGCGTGAAGCGAGCCGAGATTAGCGAGGAGTGTCGAGGAGCAGCGGCCAGCGAGAGAACTTAATGATAACTTTGTAACTAATTGCAATATTCATACAACGAATGCCAACACACACACACTGCAACTAGGTACAATCTACGCCTATGTGTTCGCTTCCGCGATCCTCAACTTACTTGCTCGTGGGTATTGTGGACACAAACCCACTTTGGGAAGGCCCATCATCTACAATGGAATAAAACGGCCTAATAATGATAATGAGGAAATTATAAATAAAACTTTTTCGCCGTAAGAATAGCGATTGGGAAATATTAAAAGGTCATGTCTTAGCGCTCTTAAACATATTGTATTTAACGGTTACCGTATGTCTTAGTGCCCGTTAAATGTAAGTTGCAATGAGGGGTATAAACTACCGTAAGTAATCAAACGGCTCATAGACTCGTCGTAGTAAAGAAACCTTGAAAGTTAGAAGAACTTTGAACTTAGTTGTTCTGTCATCCCACTGTTCGACACGATTCTTTACTCAGAACGAGGGTTAATACTAAAATTACCAAACTTCACACGCTTTAGATAATACATATACACACGCAGTCTACACGCTTAAACCCTTACGGGCTAGGCAGAGGGTACGGAGTGTCAACTATCTCTATCCTTGCAAACCTGTCGTGCTCCTGGCACATTATTATGAATGTACCGGCTTAACTCACGTAAGTTTTTTGGGGTGGCCCAACTAGTTGGCAGGCAGTATTAGACCCTGGCACATTCATCACTCTCTTCAATTATTTGCTTTGGATAATGTATAGCGTTCTATAGCGTTTATATTTCTTCACAATATTTTCCTTCACCGTTATGAAAAATTATTTATAAGCATAATTTAATCTTAAAACGCAGATTATTTTGTAAATGTGTGCACGCCAATATTTTACCCCAAGAGGTTCTTGGGATTATAAACGTAACACCACGTCTCTAATCCCCGAAGGGGTAGGCAGAGCAGTGTCAGGAGGACACCCCCACGTTTCATCACACGTTTCACAATGGAATAGGTGGTGAGCCAGATACAGATAAATACAATACAAAATACAGAGTATTAGCTTTTTATGTATTGTAGCGCAGGCTCCGCCCAGTTTGGGTTTAGATGGTCATATGTAATTTGAGCCGAGGTCATAATTTCGCTATAATAATAGGTTATAATTAATTCTTCGCCAACAATAAACGTTATTAACGTTGACGATTGATCGTCAAAGATTTAATGTTGCAACATTTCAATACAATTATTTACCCAAACAATATAATTTAAAAATTGAGAATATGTTACTAAAAACTTTACTCACAGCGTCTTAAACAATTATCATTATTATTAGAGACAATATAATAAAAATGAGTAGCATTAATTCCACATTTGACGTCACAAAAGGATTATTAGCATCCTTCCTCGACTACAACACTCCTCCCAAATTGATTTCAGCCTGTCCATTTACCGCTGCGGTTCGGCAGCCATAAAAACCCCGATTACAATGTAAAGTTTATGTGGAATACAACGCATACATCACACAATCTACTGCAAGCTTCCATATTTACGACGAAGCAGCTTTATCACGGGGGAAATATCACTCGAGCGCGAACCTGCCTTTATTATCTCGAACGTCGAACTATATTTTCCACAGACTGCCGTGGGTTATATCTACCAGGTTTGCATACTGAGTTAGTGGACTTTTGAAGAATATTGTTCGTAAGATACTGTTACGTGCCATTAGATTTTTCGAAGTTTGAGATATATAAGTGTATTTATTAAT
>DWEC01003796.1:0-10319 GCA_018245735.1 Microceris miodesmiata | reverse complement strand
GTATCTTGAACCGTTTTCGCAGCGCACGCAACGGAAGCCCTCAAGGATGAATAATTTTCCCCGTTTTTTTCACATTTTCCGTTATTTCTTCGCTCCTAATAGTTACAGCGTGATGTTATATAGCCTAAAGCCTTCCTCGATAAATGGTCTATTCAATACAAAAAGAATTTTTCAATTCGAACCAGTAGTTCCTGAGAATAGCGCGTTCAAATAAACAAACAAACAAACAAACAAACTCTTCAGCTTTATAATATTAGTATAGATAACATATTATGCAAATGTATAGTGCGATCTGCCTCGCGACGCTAGGAGACCATAAATCGAAAGAGGTTCATAATAATTACATCTGAATTCACATCACACACCCATATGAACTGTTACAGCAAGTGAATACGAGCAACAAGTTCGTTCTTTCTATTCTTACTACTATTTCCCTCTCGTTTTCTACACTCATGCCCAAAATGATCCCAAATTTGAGAAAGAGATTCTACGATGCACGATACTGGGCTACGGAAGATAGGGTATTATTCAAATTTTCTGGGTATGTTATACATTTTAAATGTATATAAATACACTAGCTGTGCCCGCGACTTCATTCGAAAAAAAAACTGGTCCGTACGTGTGGACCAGTTTTTTTTTGGATTTTTATTTGGATGGATTTTTATGGATTTTTATTTGTTTTGCACGAAAACCTACCACCTTGTCTAAAATGATTGTAGCGTTAATTACTTTTTATAAAATCAGCTAGCTGTCAGTGAAAGTCCCGTCAAGCGGATTGCATTTTATTAGTTTCAATTTTTTTGTATGGTAAAACTTATAACATTAAAAAACCTAAAACTTTTTACATAAAAATAAAATAGCCTTTAATAAAAATAAAAGAGGAAATAAAAATAGCCTAATTTAATCCACATAATATCAGCTATTTGGCGTTAAGAGACCCATCCCATGGGGTGGGACGCTTCGAGGATAACCCGAAACAAACAGACCCACCAAATTGATACAAATTGCGTTATTATTATGTATCCATGTATGCATGTCTTAGATACTTTCACACACACTCATTCAAACCTGCTTATTATTTTGATATCACGATCAATATATCCAATTTCTGCTACGACAACTTTCATTCTCTGGTTTAGTGCGATCGAGTGTGGCTAATCTACCTCCTTTTTATTACATGCTTTCTCAAACTTTACATGTACATACATATGTATAAATATAAGGGAATCTCTTAATCATATCTTGTTGTCACACGTTCAGATGTCCGATTCGTTTAAAATTTTGCAATCATATTAAGAGCCAATGTATACGGTATTTTTATACTTAAAGTGCAATATCTCAGTAATTAATAATAAAATTTCTAAATTGCTGTCATAGGTTATAAACTAAGTTATAAAATTGTAAATATTCTTTAAGTACCTAATCCAAAAAATGTTGTTTAATTATTGTGTCATAAACGCCACAATTTTTTTTATCCACCAGTTTCTATCACTTCGGGGTAATCCCAGAAGGGGTGGTTGGCAGTGGACTGCAGACGTGATGTTATGTTACACATAAATAAATAAATAATTGTTTATTTATATGGACTCGCTACTAATTTGAAATCATCTTTTTGACATCAATAACAATAGGACCTGATAAAACCAAGGATACATAAAAAAATTAAAATCTATTTGCACGAAGTAATTTTTTCTCCAATGGTCGTTACGCTCTTTTTGAACCAAGGTGTCCGAATACGAATATGTATTTATATAAATGTTCAGTGCGATCTGCCTCGCGATACTAGGAAACCATAAATCGAAAGAGGTTCGTAACTACACGTAAATTCACATTACACGTCGGTATATGCGAGTATCTGCGAGTGTAAGCGAGACGGAGTACGATCAACAGGTTCGTTCTTATTCTAACTAGGTACTATGTATTTGCCTCTCGTTTTCTACGCGCATGCCCAATATGACCCCAAATTTGAGACAGAGGTAAATTCTGCAAGATCGTGCACGACAGATGCATGATACTGGGCTACAGAAGTTGTAGGGTAGCGAATATATTAATTATATAATAATACAAAGACTTTCAGGCAAACCAACAGACCGAAACAGTAAGAAAAACAATTTTTGAAGCGAAATTTATTACGTACGTACAGACGTTTGCATATTATTTGCACCTTTAATAAGCCTTTGAATGTTATTTTTGCATTCTTACTTATAAGATTAAGGTTTATTTATATATCTTACATGAAATTAAACGTAACATTACGCCTGTGATCCCCGAAGGCGCAGGCAGAGCAATATAGGATTCTAAACCGTTTTACCAATCTGGCGTGCTTCTCCTATATTGATCACTCTTTGTAAATACGAACGCAGCTTTAAAACACTTATTGACTGCCCTATCGCCAAATATTTGACGCATTTGTTCAATATAGGTCTTGTGGTCCCCTGGTCCAACTGCATCTATAAACATACTTAGTTGTATAATCTGTTTTGTCATTCTATCAGTTATTTTTTCTCCATCTCTGAACCAACGTATTATTTTGTCATGGCCCGCGCTCTTCCTGAACAGGGTGTATAAATATATAAATTAAATGTGCAATGCGGTCTGCCTTGCGACACTAGGAGAGCATAAATCAAAAGAGGCTTTTAACATCACCGGAATGTGAAGTCTACGCCGGTATACATTTCTCCTGCGAGTGCAAACGAAACGGAATACGATCAACAAGTTTGTTTTAACTGCTCTATCGACTATTTCCCTTTCATTACCTACGCGCATGCCCAGTAGCATATCAAATTCGAAAAAGAAATAAAATCTTAAATGCACGATAATAAATAAGTACATACATGCAAGTTCGGAATATATTACAAATAAAATGAAGGAAAACATCGTGAGGAAACCTACACTTAGAATTAAAAAAAAAATTCTAAAGTGTGTGAAGTCTGCCAACCCGCACTTGGCCAGCGTAGCAGACTATGTCCTTAACCATCTTAATATGAGAGGAGACCCATATTCCAACAGTGGAATTATAATGGGTCGATTATTATTATTATTTTATATTATAAAATGCCATGGAACACATTATACGAGCAAGCAGATTAATTAAAGAACAATGCAAAATTTCTTTAGAACATTAGGAAATGACTCTCAGACCGAAAATCCATATGAAAATATTACATAAATCGAATGCAATTCTTTTGTGTAGCACTGCGGATATTCTGGCAGCTTGGCGATGGTTCATTTTTTAACCATAATACATTATTTCAATAAATCTGTAATTAATTTACTTTAGCTATTATTATTATCACTATTATTATTCTGAAATTATTCAAAAGACGACTGGTTAGGCACTTTCTAGGCGAGCGTGCTACATCCTAGGCTGCATTTCGTTTTCCATCGGGTGGATTGTAGTCAAACGCGAGCCTATTTCTAATAAGAAAGCTACTAGAACTGTAATTAATAACCGAAAATATGAAATTCCAAATCACCAAACAAAGCCAACAGGTACCTGTACATAATCAAGTTTGGTAGTCACAATTTACCCTGCTAAAATTTATAATTATTTATATTCCATTACAGGTCGTCATAGACGAAACTATAATGTGTATTACAGGATGTAATATATCGTATGATGATGATGTAATGTATCGTAATATACCTTATTACGATATATTACATCATACATACTTTTTACAGTGACGCTCGATAACCGTTAACCGTTAACATACGTTACTATAATATACCTATAGCAAGACATATCTTGGTATACCAATATTTATAGTATACTAACTGTGCCCCGCGGTTTCATCTACGTTAATTTAAAAAAGAAAACGTTTAGTACGTTTTCTTTTTTAATAAATTCAACTAGCATTTCCCGCGGCTTCGCTCTCCTAGAACTCGATATCACAATACTAATTAATGAATTATATAAAATTTCTTCACAATCAGCCTAGTATATGTAAATACAGATGTGGCTATATATAGAATTACCACCTTCACTTCATCACCCTATGGTGAGAGTTCGTCACCCTATGTATAGAGTTACTTTCGCATTTATAATATTAGTAAGGAATTACGGGAGTAGGTACCTATTACTTAAGATTATTACAAGTTATATGATCGTGCCGGTTCAGGCTTATAATATATATTTATCAGGTTTTTAATATATGTATATATGTATGTCGATAAATAATTTCGTTATTTTTTTACGAAAAATTACACTTAGACCGTAAATACTAATAATAAAATTGGTACATAAAATCGAGTTAAATTATTTTATTTACTCGTAGAACCACGGGGATATTGGCAACTTGTTAATGGTTTTTTTTATGTTAATTTTAATTATTTTAGTAAATATATTATTATACCTCGCTTTATTATTATTAACTTAACGTGTATGTTGGATGTATGTAGGTATGTTCGAGTGTATGCATATAACGGAGTCTAATTACTTTTTCGCTAAATTTCAGACGTGACTTTCAAAAATTTGCATAACAATAATTATTAATACAATATTCATACTTAAAACATAAAATTGTATCAGTAATTTATATTAGCCTCCGTATGCAGTCTGCCAACGTGCACTTGTAGCTAGCGTGGGAGACTATTATAGCCTCAATTTCATCTCTCATTAGTTTATCTAAAGAAAACCTCGACAATCAATTCTTAAAAATAAATAAAAACATAAAGACAACTGACTAATTTTTGAAATTTTATTTCTGAAATCATAACGAACTCGGGACATGATTGATGAAAATAAGATGATAACATAAAAGATATTTTTTGTCCGAAGTTCAATTTCGTTGTCCAATGGTCGTTACGCTCTTTTTGAATCAAGGTGTCAGATATATTTATATATAGTACAGCGCTTTCTGCCTCATGACACTAGGAGAGCATAAATCGAAGGAGGTTCGTAACAACTCCTAAATTCACATTACGTGCCGGTATATATTTTTCCTACGAGTGTAACCGAGACGGTACACGATCAACAAGTTCATTCTTTCTATTCTAACTACTATTTCCCTCTCGTTTTCTACGCGCATGCCCAGTAGGACCCCAAATTTGAGAATGAGATATTCTGCGATGCACGATACTGGGCTACGGAAGTTGTAGCGGTAGCGAATATATTAATACAGTGGAATAGAAAGAGCGTAAGTGACAAAATTTGACTTGCAGGCAAACCACAGACCGAAACAGAGAAAAAACAATTATGAAGTGAAATTTCTTTAGGCCCAACACGAGAGTAATTTAGACTTTTTTTTGAAGAAAGTAACGTTCAGACGTTAGGATTATTAGATTTTTTTACTTTATATTCACAGTATATAGCTAGGAGTCTGAATTCATGTCTGGTGTAGCTATGGCTCATTTTATATTCCATAAAACGTATAACATTAGCTTGTGAAAAATGAGAGTAGGTACTATTCTGTCCACTCCTTAGGGTAGGTACAATCGTAACGTGATGTTGCTCGAACGACCCATAAAACAAAATTAACTTAAAGTAACTAGTGAACAAAATTAAATTAAGTAACTAGTGAAACGTGGGAGTGTACCACACTGTTCTGCCGACCTCTTCAGTGATTACAGGCGCGATGTTACCTGGTTTCGTCCCAAAGGATGAAATTTAAATTTTTAATGCTATAATAATTTTTATTTTTGACTGCCTCGTTGGCACTCGCCTCGTTGGCGCCTCGTTAGCAAAAAAACACCGTTATGTTGCAATTTTTAACTTCTTTCGGCTGGACTGGCAATAACATAATTTAGTAACAAGACCCTGAAATTCCGTACTTAACTGAATTTGAAACCAAAAATAACGTAAATCAGTATCTAAATAAGACAGATCAAATGAGTGGCTTTTATTGAGTGTGTGTGTGTATAATTTATCAAAGTTATTTCCACAATGTCCCTTACGCTCTTTTCAATCCAAGATGTCGGATATATGATTATGTATAGTACTGCGAGGTCTGCCTCGCGTCACTAGGAGTCCATAAATTGAAGTAGCTTCTGAACAAAGTCAGAATACGCACCCCAAGCCAATATTATGCTTTTCCTGCAAGAGTAAGCGAGACCGAATATAGGCAATAGATACAATTTTGTTTTTACTACACAAATGTTTTCCTCTCGTTTTCTACGCACGTGTCCAGTAGCACTTCGAGGGGTCGAGAAAGAGATAAACTCAGGAATGCCCGATACTATACGATTAAGAGGCGTGACAATCAACATTTTAATGTTAGGTTGCGTCATTGCAAACACGTTAGTATGGCAACAAGAGGGTTGCGATGCGGCCGCTGTAGCACCACACGTGGAGTCACAAGAAACGTGTATCTAATATTGTATACATTATATTGTGTAAGTAAAACACGCAGTACGTTACGTAGATTTTTTTTATAAACTCGAATTCACTATCAAATAATACTCTCACGAACATATTTTAAAGAAACTACATAATAATGTTCATTAAGTTTTTTTTATTTTCATTTGCATTGACCACAATACGCACGATGTACACATTTGGAAACAGAGATTTAGACATAAAACATATAGATGAAACTGTAACTGGAAGTGTCATTGTCCGAAGGATAAGTTTTGTAGCCCAAAAGGGATGTACATAGCTATCTTGATAGATATTTCACCACTGGATATTGGTTTGTATTCTTATATATAGATAAAAATTTAAATTGTATTATATTATATGACTAATGATAAATTGTCAATACTATATCATATATCCCTATACAAACAATGATTAATTATATAGTAAAGATAACAAGAGTAATGTGCTCATTTATATCAAAAGAAATATAGCGAACAAAATTGAATACACACAAGCATATTTTGTTATTCTAATATAATAAATATTATCGACTTATTTCTTATAAAGCACATAAAACAAAACGCATCATCACGCCAGTTGTACCAGGAGGGTCATGCAGAGGAGTGTTATGCATTCACGCGTTTCACCAGTTACTTTTACCGCCACCATGGAACACACCGGTCTCAAATCTATAGTCCAAGCTACTATTAGTTTGTAATAGATAACTTAAAATAGAAAAACTAATAGTGCTGAAACCCGGAAGCCGAATCCAGGACCTGTTGATCGGCAGTCACGCTTGTAAAAAATCGACTAATAAGACAGCAAACGAAGTACTTAAAACAATGTCTTAACAATTTATGGAATAAAGAAACACTTCCATATAGATTATATAGGTACTACCTTTGCATGTAAGTTATAAAAAACTGTATAGTACATCACATTTTGTGAGATATATTTATTTTTATTCATAATATTCAACAAATAAATGAAAATACGAACTTTTAGCGAGCCTTCTTCATTAGTCGGAAACCTAAAAATACAAAATCTTATTATAGAATTTTATATCCGAGCAATACATGCGAGTGGGGTATTCTAATTTTGTTTGTTTATAAAAAACCGGTTTATGTAGTATCCAAATATAAAAATCAAAGTGAAAACACAAAAAAGATCATGTCAGGAGAAAAATTCCTTTAGTAACAAATATCATAATCAAAAAATACCGAATAACGAATCAAAATTTATTTAAATTCCGTTAATTTTCTATTAATTGAATTGTGGGCGATATTTGGAAAATATTTTCGTGTCGTCTTCCAAATAAATAATACAGAGCGACTAAGAAAAGTTTTTACAAATACAGTTTGCAAAAACAGACAAGTTAACCTAACGTTTAATTATAATAACGTTGGATTGTAATTGTATAACGTGCAAATGTATAGTGTGATTCTCCCTCGCAGTACTAGGACTTCATAAATTGGAAGCTAACTTAATATTATCAAAGCGAGAGATATCCAACAGAAAATATGTTATTCGTGCAGGTGAAAGTGAGACAAAGTATAACCAATCGGATGCGAATATTATGTTTTGGCCTATTCTATTGACGATTTCCTTCTCGTTTTCTATGCGCATGTCCAGTGGCACGCCGAAGGATTTCGAAAGAGATGAAATAAAGTTATGTACCCACAAAAGTTTTATCTTTTAACTTGTAAACTTCACATTCGCCTCAGACGTATATTTTTCTTAGTATTCCTCGAGCTACGAGGTACTACTTACTCGTAGTCATAATTATGTAATATATGATATGTTTATGGAATACGTTATGTATTTGTACTATGTAATAAGTTATGCATAGCGTTTTATAGGTAAATTCGTTTATCTAAGCAATATTTTTTTTTTATAACTGCAGCGTCATTAAGTGGCATTAACCCTATGAGGTAGTCCCTGAGCATGGTGATTGGTTTAGAAAAACTCTTATATGGTGATGATTGAAACTCCTTTATGATAGTGATTAATGATGATCATCGATCCATTATAATTTCACTGTTGGGTCTCCTATCATATTGAGAGGGTTAAGGCCATAGTCTGCCACGCTGGCCAAGTGCGGGTTGGCAGAGTGATGGCAGAATGATAGTGATTATTGATTTAGAAAAACTCTTTTATTGCAAGTACCTGTGCATGGTGACTGATTTAGATAAACTCTTTTATAGTGCTCAGCAGAATCTGGCATTTCCATGTAAATTATTATATACAAAACGAACAATAAACTCAATAAACGCAATAAACATATTTTGTAAGTTATTTGTTTAGGTTTTACACAACAAAAAATAAAAAAATAGTGGCTTAATCTTGCACGACGAGATCTAGCAGCGATACAGGAAAATTCTCCAATATATTTTGAAGTGGGAAGACCATTTTGACGGAAATGATTAACATTTTCGTAGATTTTGAAATAATATTTGTGTATGAGTTATGTGATATTTAGATATAATAGTTAATTAATCCATCTGAATGTTACATGTTATCTCTTGAATTTCCACAACTATAATTACTATACACTTAGGTACTATTTCTATAACCTAGAGCGGTTTCAAAAGCAATGTGTAGCTATCGTATTTGCTAGGCAAGCATGCTGTACCATAAGCCACACTTGCTTTCCGTCGGAGTATTTCATTCATGCTTTAGTTACTAAATGATATGGCCAATTACATGGAGGACCATTTGATAGGTTCGTTGTCGCAGGTCGGCTTGAAACCAGAGTGTATTCCTACAAAAATTTAACGCTATCCACACAAAAGAAAACTAACAAGTAACCTACGACCATATATTTAAAAAAAAAGTTAATTAAAAAATGTGAAAAAGAAGTAGAAAAACATAGTGCTAAAACCATTTGGAAATAGAAGAAACTTCATATGAACGTTCAGGTAGGTACTAATTCTACCCATTAGCTAGGTTTCAATCATAACTAACGTGACTGCTGAGTTAACGCTAATACGAAATAAATAGTTAAACACATACAGTAATTTAAAAAAAAAAAAAACGTTATGTCTGATTATATAATAACTCTCAGAAATTCATTGAATACTTGTAAAATGAATGATTTGTAAATATGTGAATGTATTTGATTTGCGTTTCTTGACTAGTTCATTGCTGTAATAAGAAATGCGACGTTCTCATAAATAATATTACTTAACGATAACATAATTCGAAAATTTATTTATTAATTTAATAGGATCAATCTTTTAAAGAATGGTTTTAAAAGATCTTCTTGGGGGAAACGCCAGTATTTCCCCCAAAGAGTAAGCAGAGTAGTATATTATTATACTGCCATGTTTCACCAGTTAGGTATGCTATGCGTCCTAACATTCAATGAGGGATGAGCCTGTTGCTATGTATCGCACACAATCCAGATTTCGAGGTACTACTCGAAATTCCAAGTGAGAAAAATTCAATAATATTTTGCCTGACCCAGGTCCCGAAACCAGATTCTCCAGATTAGCAAGATCTTGCTGTTACAACGAGGCGGACAATTAATTCTTTAAAACAGCTAAATATTGTGCCAACATCCATACTTATCGGCCTACTGCAACTACAATACCTCTCACACAAGTAAAAGAGTACTTGTCGGCACTCTCTGTTACCAGAGTGACGATGAGTGATTAAAGAACAGTTAAAAGATTATAGACTTTTAATTGCTTAGAAGAATATTATAATAAATTTGCAAGTAAAAGAACCACCAATATCATGATTTTAACAATTAACCTATAACATACCCATTTATTTATTTTGGGTAAAATTTAGACTTTATGACTTCATTATTTGAAGAAACTAACGAGGCAGTAATATTATCAAAAGCGTATATAATCTTAGATGAATTCAGATAAGGCAGCTTGTATGTAATTGCAAATATTCCATGCCCATGGATTGCAAATGTTTTATTATTAATTTAATGAGTGACAAGGTGAGAAAATTGACACTACAATCACATTATATATACCTTTATAATCAAATTGTAACCATTTGAGAC
>DWEC01003795.1:0-10320 GCA_018245735.1 Microceris miodesmiata | reverse complement strand
CGTTGCGTTCCGTTCCGCCTGAAGCGAGGTTAAAGTTTAACTGAAGGATATTTATAAAGCGTCCATGATATACTGCGATTCGTTATACGTGGTACCGAAACGGGTTATTGTTCTTACAAAGTAACGATAACAATGACACAAGACTTAATTGAAAACGGGCTTAGGCTCGGGTGTTTTCGTAATCATAATGTTAGAAGTTTGGATTACAAAAAAAATATCGTTATTTAATTTTCTAACTATCGATAATTCTCTTTTGTCCAGTTAATTTCTTCGAGCTATTTAATAATACCTCGGATAATATCTCGGAAATGTGCTGTAACGAAACATATAAATATTGTATTATTACAGCTGCGTTACGACGCTTATTATAATATTACATTATTATAACATTACGCTATGTTGTAATATTACATTACCACTTGTATTTACCAGTGTCTAGTGTGTATGCGTCTAGTGGATCCTTTTCGATTATTTAATGTGATATTAAGATATTATTACAATATTAAATATGTGTATTTAGTGCCTTATGTCTAGTGGGGTCTCATCGATTTTTTAACTCGATATTACTTGTTTATTACAATATCTAAGTAGTATAGTTAGGTTCATCCTGAAAAGAGACTCGTGTTTAAAAGCAGACCGATAAAAGGGGTGTTGATGATGTTGATGACAATAAATATAATTATATTGAAGATGAAGATGATAAATGTTGATGAAAGTTTTTCTATTGACATAGTAATTATACAACCACTAATATTTATAATATGGTTGGAACATTCTCGAATAATGTTTATTAGATAACTACCTTATCTACGTCTTATATTTCAGTGACGACGTTGCTTTAGAAGTTGATTAAAAAAATAAGAGGTTCTAATATACCGTTCAAGGGCAGTCAAACACAATGTGACTACACCTAGATTTGACTTCCATTACGTTTGAGATTTAATTACACATGACACGAGCTATAGTGACCTTGTGTTAAATGACTTAAGGAAGCCAATGAATGTTTTTAATACTGTGACATTCAACGTGGTGTAACAATCAGTGAACGTTTATATGTCAGGTCTATAAGGTAGCTATATTACTAATCGGGGCCCTTTATTTGTCCTGTAAAGGAAATGGCGTGAAGATATAATAATGAAATACATATATATTATTACATCATCTCTCGTATTGCCCCGAAAGGGTATTTACATTAATATATTAGGTACTCCCTTTATTATTACTTGTGCGAATCTATTGACATACACCAAGCAAAGAGTCTAGACACCATGCTACTACTGGGATCTAAAATTACGAAAAACCCAATAAGATATTATCCGATCGAGAAACCGAATCCAGGACCTTTTGCTTTGCAGTTGCATTTGCCACCAATATACCAGCAAGACAATCGATAAAATATATAAGAAACAAAAATATTGGTCTATGAGTCCCATTTAAATTCGACACGAAATCCACGCGATCATTCTGATCCCGCTAGTTGTAGTCAACCCTCGTGTTGTAGCTTTAAGAGGTAAGTACGCGGCAGATCGCGAGTTCTACGTTTATTTATTTGCTCACGTCCCTGACGCGAACAGCTTATAAATATGCCTCGTTAGGTTAGGGCTGCCTCTAATCTCTTCTGTTATTATTTTGATAAAATAGACGGCAACATCGTTGAAGATGTATTATGAACTTCATTTAAATCTGCTACATGGGAACAATTTTAACTGGATTTTTCTCGTTAGGGTACTTTATGCCAAATATTTAAATTGTATTGTACTTTTGCATTCAAAATTAATGAAAATGTAATTGCTACAATTTTCTTCAATTGAATTTTGTGTATTTTTATTTACTTTCGCTGGAACGAAATTTGCCATTATCATTTAATTTAATTCTTCTCGTTACATGTAAACGTTATCTCTTTAAATAATAGCGAGTATATAGATATTATTGAGCGGATTTATATACTTTATTAACGATCATTGTTTTCTTTTTGTACAAATTTTCCAATTTTCTTATCACCATCATCAGCCTGTCGCAGCCCATTTCTGGATACAGGCCTGCTATACTTAATAGCGCCATCGCGCCCTGTCTTCAGCCCGTCGCATCCAGCTTCATATACAAGGATGTAATACTTTTTATAACTTTATTATACGAGTACACCCACCAGCTGCTTACATGGCGGTATATTCGTTGTTGAAAACATAAATTAATTTGTTTATTATCCAGAGACTTTTTTATATCTATGTTATATTTTTCACAAAGCAAAATTTATCCATCCATTATAAGTTTCTTAACTATAACAATACTAAATATTTTCATGCAATGTAACAAATATAACTGAATTCACGGTCTATATAACAAATATACCGCCATGTTTCTGTTTGTCTACATTGCTTATTGGTTTAGTGGTTAGTAATTCTGGTTGCTGAACCTCGGTTTGTGGATAGGATTCTGATCCAAGATCAATATTTGCGTGATTAGCACGGGTAATTGTTCTGATTAGTAGTAAAATTCTGATCAGACTCGAATATGTACCAACAGTTTGGTTACTACAGCTATTGCGTCGCTTGATATCAGAGACTGTCAAGTTGTTCCTATCTATTATTATACCCTCACGGCACGTCCCTTACAATGTAGGCAGAGAGCACGAAGTGCCAAATATGTATAACTTTATAGACCTGACTTGCTTTTTCTACTGATAGTAATACAGATATATTACAATTGAATAGTTAAGGTATGTTACGAATGTTATAAAGTATCCGCTTAACGTTCATTTGAGTACGCACTCGTGATGTGGGCGGCGCTTATCTGCGGCTGTCATTGCTACCGACGGTCTGCGAGCGGCAGCCTCTGGACACCACTCGTCTTATTATCTATTTAATATATACGAGTACCAACACTGTAAGAGTATTGTGCATTAATATTGTCCTGTACTAAATCTTTTAGCGCTTGACTTTGTCGTGTCCTAACGAGTAATCGGTTTGGTTTCAATTTCAATTTGTTTGTTTAGTGTTTGTTGTTTATGTTTTCGGAATTTCACAA
Source organism: Microceris miodesmiata (assembly GCA_018245735.1). Lineage (NCBI taxonomy): Eukaryota > Metazoa > Arthropoda > Insecta > Lepidoptera > Hesperiidae > Microceris > Microceris miodesmiata. The sequence goes on along the minus strand of DWEC01003795.1, from coordinate 7,296 downwards.
ATCACGACATATGGAAACCTGCGCGTTATACGAATAATGTATTCTTTAGACAGTTACATATCGTCCTGTTTCAAATTTAATGAGAGTTATACAAATACCAACAATCACTTGCGAGTTTACTAAAAATGTTTTTAGCGCACTATATAAATATGCCACTGTGACGGAAATTTTAACGATCATGATTTTTTAAATTTCAATGCAATGGAGAGTTTTAGTGGACCGAGTGGTTACAAGCGCGACCGCTGATCGAGAGGGCCTGGGTGAGAATCTCCTATCGAGGACTATTGGTTTTTGCTAACTTATATTTACCTCTGAAAATTTCTGGTAGTGGCTCACAGTCTGGATCTGTGCCCGATATATGGCAATAGGGTCACCCCCTTTTCCATGTTGGGACGTAAAAGGAGGTGATGAAATGTGACAGCGTGTTACACTCCTCTGCCTACTCTTTCGGGATTACAGGTGTGATGCTACATAATACATTCATTTTTTTATACACGACGCATTTATTATACCGTTTAGGTTTTAACGCGTTGCTCATTGATATGACGTCATATAGTTGTAAGTCTAATCAACCTTGGTTCTCTCTTACGGGGAAATCCTTCATGCTGTTCATAAATATTCGCCGTAATCAATTTTTAATTATATGTCTATAATAAAATGTTACATTTAATTACTTAATTGTACATCCTTAAAATTTTATTGTACAGTATAAAGTACACGTAAATAATTTACGTAATAATTATTATTCATATTTTATTTACGTATATTGTTTTAAAATGATAATAATCAAACATAAAATATACTGTATAACTAAGATATTTTTCAAAAACTTCAAATTGTATATTACAAGTATTAAACGCCGTAGAAAAGCAGTTTATTTAGGTACAACAATTCATAAAGAAAACCTCGAATTTTTTTAAACGCAGCTACAATTATGTGACTCCGTAAAGAATATTAATAAAATTCAGTCCGCCCTTGAAGCTTTTTTAAGAATTTCAAATACTTTTTGTTAGTTTACCGTTACCATAGAATTAAGTGAAACTTAACGCGATGTAAATTACATACAGTGGCCGTCATGTATTATTTTGTGGGTGAATAATAAATGTAAGTGATATAAGGTCGACGACGTGAAAAGCGGTCTCACACATGCCACTCGAGGAATTTTCCCTTCAACTTAATTGTATTACAGTGTAGAGGAAAAACAATGCAATTTACATGAAGGACATTTGGGCTTCAGTAGAGTCGCGCATAAATAACTAATAAAGCCCGATAAGGCCGGGTCTCGGAGGCCACTTACATAGATTGGGCCGAGTCTCCGCGCCGCACTCGCTCGCGACTGCGATTCGGTTAATATCAGCGTGTGTGGAAATGCGGCCCAAATTAATATAGCCTACTATTTGTTTACACGAGTATTAAATATATATTACTTTATTAAATTATAATTATATAATTATTTGTACATGCCACCTCTCTTCCGGGGTAAGCAGAGAGAGAACATTACGTCTGAAATAACTCTATTTTTACAGATTTGACTTGCTTCTTTTACACAGTGTATTTTTTGCTATATTCCGTGTTTTGCCCTTCAGTAGTTAAGGATTGTTGGGTTTCTTGTCGATTTAAGTTTAGTAAAAAAGTCTATAAAACAAAAATTAACAGATTTATGAACAGGACAGAAAGTAGAAAACACCGAATAAGATTTTCTTGCGAACAATATGAGCATCTGAATAAATGAGGCCGAAATAAATATCGCTAAGTACACAGCTGTCTGACGCAGACGTGTTTAATATATTACATGACGCCGAGATAATGCTGTGAGAATGGGTGCAGAAAATGTAATAGTTTGGACATTTAACGATAACACACATATTGTCATGTCTATTTCCCATAGGGGCAGATAGACTTTAAGACTTTCCACCTGCTACGGTCCTAGCAGATATGTTCCGCCTTTTGTACATTCATTAAATTCAATATACATACATATTTGCTCGTCTATAGAAGGAAGTTTCTTTAAAAGAAGAAATGAGTGTGTTTTATTGGCTTTGATTTTATTTCTGTCGGAATTCTCAAGAACAATCTGATTTAAAAACTCAGACAATTCTATGGACACTTTTGTGGTGTTATAAAAGTTCGTAAACATTCTAAATGCAGGAAAAATTATAACTAATATCATAACAAAAAACGTGTTTAAATAAAGTGGGAGTCCGTGTCTAAGTGGAAGTTACCGAATTTCACATATACTAAAAGAAAGCCGTAACAAACACACAACTTTTTGGAAAGTTTTAACCGTTTTTGTGTAAAGAAAAGTTTACATTTTCACCGACGTTTGTTCCAGTTTTTTATGAATCTTTTTTTCCGCTCAAACAGAGACCTTGTCAAAATAAAAATAAATAATGCACTCAGAATTACGCGGGAAAGAACGGGCGGGCCCGTTGAACTTATTCTGTTAAATTGTTCTAACAACAAATATATAGACGTAAAATATGTATTTTTTGATAGCCATAAATATATTACAAATTTACCTGATGGTAATCGAGATGGGGCTTAGGATGTAGCACGCTTGCCTAAGAATCGCTTATTCACTCTTGTCTTCTACAGTTCCAAGTTGTAAAAATCAGGAAATATTTCTATATATCTACATGCTAGCAGGGAGTTCACACTTTAGCAGTTTGCAGACGGGATGAGTGCTGGTGGACTTAAATTATGGACCTTCTATTCCTACTCTATATGAACGTTTGGGTAACTTTCTATTAAGAAAACGAACTACAGTTTTAGAAGGTTAAAAGTCAAACCGCTTTCAAATAGGATCTTTACGTCAAATATGGTCGTTGTGGATCAAATATGGTCTTTTAAAGCATATTACACATATAGGCTGTGAATTATTAGTATGCAAGACTCGTACGGGAATAAGTAGTACGAGTATTGGGGAATGTTGGTAACTAATGGCTACTAGCCAACATACTTGTAAATGCGGGGAAACGGAAACTATATACTTGAAGTGTGGATGATACTTGGTTAAAGACTCAGTGTGGATTTGTTAGGGAAGATCTCTGTGCCGTAATACGAGGCGTTGAAAATAATGTTTATTGTACAAAAATTCAAAATAATCAAATATTTTTTAATACAACATATATGAAGTCCTAGCAGCATGGATACTTTTACACGTACAAAAACCAAAGGTGTTAATGGATTCGTTACAAAAGTCACGTTTAAAGAAGGAAGTGTTTTAACGAACTTCTTAATGACAAAATACACGGTATTGAACATATTATGTTTAATGTTATAAATGTCAATAAAATCCTTCACTAACAGGTTTTCAATAAGCGCTTGATGTTAAAACACCAGTATGAAACAAGCTTAAGTTAAACCTAATATACTTTATGTAGAACTGAAAGATTTAGGTTCAGCTTGGCTTAGCTTATGCGGCTCCCGACAAAAGCGGGATCTATAGCAAATATTTACTTTCTATTACCTGATGTCGATGGATTTTTCTCAACGAATACTCAACTTGAATAGTCGTTGTATGCGACATTGCATTGGGTGGTATAATAACAATTAAAATTTCAATATGATTTAGCTACCTTGATGGAACATTTGACACACTAATGTGCTAGTTAGAAGTCTCCAAAACTGGTATGCATGGATGAGAGTAATGAAAGTGGAAGAAGCACGACCGGTCTGTACAGATAGACAGACATATGTGAATGTCGGTGTTCTCTGCCTAACTCGTCAGAAATCTGGCGTGATGGTATAAAAGTAATAAGTAAATAATATAGGTTTATACAAAAACCTTAAAAGGTACATACATATTTGCTGAAATTTGAACGTTACTTTACTCTTTGGTTTTCATATAAAGATCAGCATGCATATTATAGAGAATAAATTCATAAATATTATACGATTTAATATTAATTTAAAACTGGAAAAACCGAAAGATCCGCACTGTTTATTGAATTGTCAAGCGAGTTACTGTTTCGATAAATTTTAATTAAAATCGAAAGTATCATTTTCCACGTTATCGAATTATACTCTAACATGTTAATATTACAGTTGATATGCGTTTAAAAACCTTTATACCTACTTACAATGGTGAGAAAAACAATAAAGTTACGTTGGAAAATGAATTTTAATTTTGATAAACGTATATTGGAAAGTATTGATCAGTTGCAGACCCATGTGAGGCCTTTCACGAGCTTTCAACAACTGTTGCGGGGGTTGCAGCGGAGACCAAAATAAAATTCCTAACAACATTTACTGCGTTAAGAATAAAAGTTTTCTCAGTCAAACCGATTCCTTAGTCTTAACCTCTTTAAATCAGTACTGAACTCTGTAAAGCAGTAATACATCCGAATTAGCGAAGTTAGTACTTGAAACTCAAAGCCATAAACAAATTAACGCATAAATGGAGGCAACGAACTTACCTTTAAAGAATGCCAAGTTTCGGAGAATCGTGTAAATAAATTTATTACCAACGCGCAGTTGCTCAATGATGTTTACCACTTTCTGGTGATCCCACTTATTTCTCCGTGCCAGAAACGTGAGTAGCATGTCTTGTACCATAATTTATGGTACAATCGCAAGCCGCAGCCGCAAGGCGCATCGCCTATACATCCGCCTGTCACTTATTTCGATTCAAGATCTTTATGTTTTTGTTAAGGTTATACAATCGCTTATAAGAAATGAATTAATAAATAATTAATGCACGTGCAAAGGAAATGCGTTAGTAATAGTTTCGTTTATAACATAATGTTGTGATTCACAGTTTACATGATAGTTTCTCATGGGTTTTCAGTTCGATTATGTAAATACTATACAGTAAAATAGAATACCTCAGTGACTTAGATGTCAGCGTATCGCTCCGAGGGTTCTGGATTCAAATCCAGGGATGTCTGTTAAAAGATTGCGAGTTTTAAAATTAAATGTTGCCTATAAGTAGGGACGGAAAATATTTACCTGCCCCTTTGGAGATATTCATGCGTAATGTCATGGGTGTCAAAGACTAGGTATAGAATATTGTCTATTACTTGAAACACGAAGAACATAGTATACAGAATTCTTTGGGTAACGAACTAGTGAATTTCGATGAACTCGCACGAGTGATTTCCCTAAACAGGCATCGACCGAAAAATGGATGAGTCAATTGGATTGGAAAAAAGGTTGCGCGATCCAGTGGATGGGGATTAACCTTTACAGGGTATTCGACTGTGACGTCTTTCTTTCTTTACTATGACGTGTTAAGACGTAAACAGTATAAATGTTAATGAAGGATCTACAGTTAATATTCTTTTACTGGTAAATAGCATTACAAGTTCATATTAAATGCAATTACAATAAAAAATTGTTGATTGAAATTCGATCGTATTTACTATTTAATATTTTTATTTTATCATTTAATGTTAATTAACTTTGAAGAAAGTTTTATTTGAACTAACATTTCAATATTAAAACTAAGACTGTTATGTGTCTAATAGTGGACTGTCACCAAGTCATTCATTCTTTAGTGTCTTACCCACTGAGGTACGACGCTAAGGAATGAATGACATAGATTTTATGGTAAATTCAATTCATATTAAATATACATATCATATTACATACGAGTAGTACATTTTATCAGGCAATTACACAAGCTACGAGTACCTGGACCAATAATTAAATATCATTATAGTTATTGGTACTATGTTTTAAACAACTTAATTAATTAAATTGATAAATAAATATTAACTTTTAAACTGTTTGCACTCTTATACTATTAAATTTCACACTCCGTGCGTGGGCGTCGTTATAAACGGAGTACATTTTTTTTTACTACAAACTCGCTATTTCTCACTACTTACAAGGAACTTTAGCACTGGACTAATGTTGACATGTTTGTTAGCTATGAATTTAGTACACAAATAAAACACGTAATATACGCGGAAGACCGGGACAATGTTTGCACAGTGTTAAGATAAGGCACGATTTTCTATTTATCACTTTACGACACTTTCGAGACAGCGGCGTGATATTTTTTGTGTAGCGCTGCCGGTGTGCCGACTTGAGGGTTACTCTGAAGGTGAAGATTAGGGCAGAGGATAGCCCGACTAGTATCTGACCTATCCAGGGTCTGGGGGAAAGTAATTCTGGATATGTTTTATAGTAACGTGTAAAAAATTACCTTAAATTATAATTAATAATATTATATTACTGCATTTTCATTAAATGGAGAATGCTACTGGGAACTATTTATGTTTTAGTTATACCCACAGCAAACTAAACCAAAATATATATTTCTCTATATACGAGTATTTTGGTAAGAGTTTCGATACTTTGACATAAATATTTGCCTTGGATGGGAATGGAATCCACGATTACCGGCTCCGTATTCGAGATCACTAATCGCAAAAATTACATTCTAAATATAATTATCATCATCATCAACATCAGTCTATTCCCGTCCACTGCTGGACATAGGCCTCTCCAATGGCATGCCATTGACCTCGATAAATTTATAAATAGATACCTTTTCCAAATTGATCCTGAAAACAGCCATTACTAAAGATCTATGTATTTTGACTTATCTGCCGTGTGGGTAAGGATTACTCGGTCCATTGTTTTACCGTGCCACCTATCGGCCTACGCAACCGCATTAAATTTATATCAGCCAAATGCTCGCATTCATCTGGATAAGCAATATCCATCAATCTTACGAAATATAATCGTACCTTGAGACAGCTCACGTACAACCATCTGATGCCAAACTGGGCTGTGCATTATAGTGACCAGATAGATAACAAACATAGAGATTTTTCTAAAAAGTAAGTATTGACTGCCTCGTCGGTAGAGTGGTTGCAAGCGCGACTGCCGATCGGGAGGTCTTGGGTTCAAATTCCGGGCACTATTGGAATTTTCTAATATAGAATTACTAATAGGGACTCGAAATTGTGAATCTGAGCCTGTTACACCAATTTTATTAGAACGGATTATTACAAAAACCATTCCAAAATTTATATTAAACGTAGAAGAACGACTTCAGGTCTGTTAAGATAGAAACATTTGCCTTTCTAAAACATTATAAGCGATAAACAGCAGAAGTGAGTAAAATATTTATTTACATTCAAAATTTCACCAAATCTTATCTCGAATGTCGCGAAGAATACTTCTTAACTGAAAGTGGTCTTTATAAACAAATTTCGCCGAGCAAGTTGTATACTTGAAAGAGTCTCGTCTCACGTTCGCCGTGACGGGCTCGCAAATGTGAAGTTATCTTGACGGGCACAGATTTACGTTGCCTCAAATCGTCTAAGTAACTCCATTACGTAT
>DWEC01003794.1:0-10322 GCA_018245735.1 Microceris miodesmiata | reverse complement strand
TAATAAAAATTCATACTCCATACTGATTAATGTCGCTTAGGTTCAATTTGCTTTGCAATAAATAAATGTTTATTTCAGAAAGACCCACGGGCTTTTTGTAATGAAAGATGGGATAATATATACAAATGCGTTATACGAACACATTTTCTATAATCATATGTAGCCCAAATTTCTATTTCTATTTCATTCAATATTTTTTTCTGATTTTAATTGCAAGTTGATGAAGACAGGAGTATCTTATTTTTCATATTGTCTTTTTTAGAATAGGCTGGTGTAAAGTGGGAATGAAGTGCACGACTCTGCCTACCTCTTCGAAGATTACAGGTGTGTTATTTTATGTTTGTGATGCGTTCGAATTATAATTTTGTCCCGTGTTCATTTAACTTAATTTCATGTAGAATACCGCAGTAGTATAGAATTTACATTATTTTATATTTTATTGAAATTAAATGTAACTTTCAATTTGATACGTATATTTTGACCTCACCGCAATAAAACTGTCAGTAACAATAACGTTTTCACTTATTCATTGACGTAGAACATGTCATATGATCAATTCAATGCACACAAGTAACCAGCCGTGTCGTGCTCATGTCGTACCCATGCCGTGCTCCTGTCGTGTCCGCAACGGTTGGAATGCGTTTCCACTTTCCACTCCGGAGGTTGCACCCTGTCGATGACACTCACGTCCACTGCTTGTAACCTATAGAACAAATAGAGTTGTCTCTCCTACTGTTAACAGAACTACCATTTAGTATGAAACTTATTATATTACAATATTTTATTCGACTCTACCTGGTAATCCATTGTCGTAACATTTTAATTACAACCATGACAAATGTGGTAACATTTGTGTAATTGCCACTTGTACTTACCGAATATTCTCCCCATCCACACTTGATTGGTGAGGCATGCCATTAAGCATCGAGTCTGTCCTTTGTAATGGCTTTACGTTCAACAATAAATAGATTACACATATTGTTTTTAAAACCGCTGTCTATTTACATTGAAGTTCTTCATCGATGTTCGACTTAGGTCGGTCGACCCACTGAGCTACAAACATCGGTATCTGCTGCTGACGAAGCACGACTTTCCCGATTGAAATGTCTCCCTACTGTCCCGTCCTATGACCATGAATTAAGAATTTCTACACTAGGTTATGTTTTTAATATACTGTTAAAGTTTCTGCTTACAAATGTTATAGACAAACCCAAGAAATAGACCTGCAGCAAATTAAACTTTTATATAATGAAATTAATGTAATAAGTATTAACTACATACACTTTATTAATTTAAAAGTTGTATTTAAAAAGTTTACTAATCTAATAAATTGAAATGTTTATAGGACTTTACATAGGAAATGATTATCACCATTTTAAGAAACATAATGAAAATTCTATTTTCGTGTCATAACAAACTAAACTAGTCATTTTTTTCTGTTCATATGATATACGCAAATATTACAAGCATATTCTCGATAAAACGAATCAGTTCCCATTTGCTATCTCTTCGTTAAAATTACATACCACCCCCTACTCAGCAGTACACAATATCTCCATGCAGATTACAGAGACGTTGTTCTTAGCAAGTGAGTATTTTTTCTAGTTATTGTTTGAACTGAATTCACTTTGAATGAGAGAAATATAAAGCATAGCGCACACTGCGCTGTCATCTCAATTAAAGTGACCAAAATATAAGTGGTTCTTATAGTAACCACTTCGTAAATAAAACAGTTACATGTATAAGTAAAACCGCAAACATAAACGTGTCTCGAATATTTAAACTACAAAAAGAGTGAGTGAGTAATTATCGTACAATAATTTAATTACAAAAGCAAATATGATTTTAATCTCGTATAGTACACTAAAATACTGTTATTAGAAATAGTTAATTAACCAAATGAAATATTGGAAAATGTTAGAACAAAAATACTTCGTTAAATACCTATACACGTAGATAAATGAACTCTATCAAATTTTAGACATATTCTGTACAAATAATTAATTGGTTTCTTTAACACCCTAAAATTGAAAATAGTATATAAGTGATGTTTTCATGTTGAAGACACATTGAATAACCGCCAAGTGTGCGCCAGTCCGTCCACACGAGCGTCGTAGATGATCTCTGTATTTGCGTATGCATTGCCCGAGTTATGGGTGAAAAAACATTTCATTAGGGCGGTCCATTCGACATGATTAACATAAAACGTTCAGTGCTTGTATATTTATCGCCTATTTATATAATTCGCGTGCGGCGGCTCCGGCGCGGGCCGACGTGCAGCGCCTACTAGCGCCCTGTTTACTGAACAAGGACTTTCAGTGGACAGAGGGCCTTCGGTACATGTTAAAGACTTCGCAATAACTTTCGCCACAACTACATTACAGAATATTTAGTCTTAATATCATTGTACAAGAAGTAAAAAATGCATTTATTTAATTTGAAAGTTATAAGTTTATCTTCCCTTATCTTCATAATATCAAAATATACACATTACAGCACGAATGTTGATTGATGCAACTAACCAACCATAGATATATTTTGTACTCCGCACTCTCTTCCTCCCCCATAAGAGACTTGGCGTGATATTTAATAATAAAGTGGTAGTCAGAGGTTTAATCTGTCTCTCGCAATAGATGGCTAAAAGATATGTATATTACTTATTACTACTCTCAAATATTTAATCAATACATAAACAATCTAAATATTCCTTGGGATCACATGTTCTTCCAATCACAACTGCCAGACCTTCTAACAAGCAGCTCGACTTTATTTTATTCCATCCAATTACTTGGATAAACCTTCAATCTCTGCTATTCTTACAGTCTCAACAGTTCTTCTTTTCACGTAAGTTGTGGATTAAGATATTATATGAATGATGGCACACACTAAATTACTTTATACTAAGGAAACAATTTTATTTTAAATGGAATAAATTACAGGCCAAATATCGCGCTGAACCCAACACCAGTAGAAATTGATTTCAATGTGTGATGATCTTACTTTAATCTTATTAAAAACTACAATATTACTATATTATATAATATGTATTCAAATACTTACAAAATGTTTAAGCATGTGTGATTAGGTCAGTTTTATTTCTTATTATTGGAGATTAGTACTCATTAGTACTTCCCGTGCCTAATTTAATACCCACTTCGACACACACCTATAATTGTAATTTAATAATTGATAATCTAAATCCGTACGTTAGGCTTCCTACTCGCCGCCACACAAACCTACTGAGCCATTGAAAGGTTCTATATTAGGTCCTGTGTACCTTCATTAATTAGTATCGTTAATAAAGGTACATTGCATAAAGACCTGGAATCTTTTCAATGATACGGAGCTTTACCTGGCTAGAAAAACGACGGCGATCGTTACTTTATTCCCTCGGATGCTATGGATTTCTTATGATACTCAGGCATATATATGCAAATGGTGACAAACAGCCGCCTTCGTTTACAAACGCACAATATACTTTTATGGCTCAGGAAAAGCCGAATGTTTGCCATGTTAGTTTTGCGTCCGTGTTTGTTAATTTTGAGCCTTATTTTCTAAAGAATATGGAGAGTATGCCTCGGCACGCCAAGTTGTGCGGTATGGTACATTCAAGATATTGTTTCACGTGTTTTATGAGGTGGGTCGAGATTTCACGGGGCTTTCGTCGAGGGCATTTTTGAGTGTTTCCTTCGGATGTTATGTTTATTTGTAAGGGTGCAGTCGTCGGTTATGTTCGATTGCTTGTAATTCATACCCGCTGGGAATATATGAGTATTTATGTGACGGGGAGCAGTGTTTATTGTACCTTCATAGTTCATAGGTTTAGTTACAATGGATTGTAGTATTGAGGTCTGGTTACAACGAAATGTAGGTGCTTTGTGATGCTAAACGGCTTTGTTGTGATTTTCCCAACTTTCTGAAATGTATCTATTGCTTGATAAGAGAATCTTGATACTTAAAAGGGATGTAGTACTTCCGCTTAATTTTCAGTTTCAGAAGTAACAACTGGGGATTTGTTACATTTAGAATTAAGATTTCAGTGTATCTGTAAATTACTGTAAATGAGCAAAGAGCCAACTGTTGCCAAGACGCAGGAAGGTTCAATCTGGGATTTCATTGATACTTTTGCTAACTGTACTCTTAAAGTCCGAATGTAGCAACGATAATCAGAAAAAAGTACCACAGCCTTGCAAGCGAGGTACCGTTATTTGACTACTTGACACAGTCCAATTAATTTATACACAACAGTTTAATATGCACATGTCATCGTAGCCTGTTTCTTAATGCTGAAAATTACGTCTAAGAAAGTACTCACTACATAACCATGGATACACATATACAATTTACATATACATCTCGCTATATCATTGTGATTTCAACTGTGACCAATGTACGGCAAAAATACCTAAAGAAATTTCCTCTTTACCTTTTTCCTACGAATGCCCCTCAACCCTTCTGTGTCCATCATAAAAGAAATGGAATGTCCAAGAACATAAAATAATATAACATGTATATTGCTGTCATTTTTCAGTAATACTTTTTCATCTTGTTTATATTGTCAACAGCGTCCGAGCGGTCCAGCGCCGCGCGCCACTCAATACAATTTCAAGACGACATATTTCTTTGCTAAAAGTAAGCCAGTGGCTGTCAAACGTCAAACGAGTGTATTTCTTAAAAACAAGATTATTGTTTCCATAAAGAATATTATAAAAATACCATTTTCTTATCAAAATCTTATTTAATTGTGCATGCTTGCAAAGCTTTGTATATTATAAATGGCAAAAGTTTGAAATTCTATTTGAGTTTAATCTTTCACTTTAAATCTTTAAATGCCTACTTCATTATTTAGTGCTCTGTTGCCACGTCAACTTATCTTGTATTTTAATCCTGATCATTAAATAAAACCTTTCTACGCCTTACAGTTTTGTTGACAAAACCACAGCGGCTTATTGATATCTTAATAAGATTTATAATAATATTTATAATACAATAAGATTTATAATAATACACATACAGTATTAAGTTTATTTATTCCATTTAAGTTGTAAAAGTGGTTTTGTGTTAATTTAGCTATGATATCATTATGTCATAGCTAAATTCGCTTGGCACCTAATTGCCAATAATAAATTATGAATATAGCTACAATGAACCTTATCGAATTTCTAGAGCTTTCGGATACAGATCGTTTTGAATTCCCGCATTGATCCGATTTGTTACCTTTAAGGAAAACAAACGAATATGTAAAGCTGAAAGGTTTTAAAAGTGGAACCCTGTCGTTTCTGTCGGGCTGAAAGCGGGATAACTTTAAGCCTGAAAACTGCCAAAATCGGAGAAAAAGTCAAAAAGAATCAAGCGTCACTGTAGACGGAGGGATATTCGTATTGTGTATTATGTGTATGTGTGTATAGGCAGGAGTATCAACAGAGGCGCGCTGTGAGGTTGATGTTTTTCAAACTAAAAATACTTAATCAACATAAATCAAAAGTTGGATTTAACTAATTAACATGCGTGTCTATTATACATTGTAAGATTAAAAATTTACAGTTCTATGAACAGTTATGATCTTACGTGAAGCAAATAATAAAAAATATTTATTCTGTGTTATGAAATGGTAATATTCAAGTATTATCAAATTCATTTCTTGACATGTTCATGTAAAAGGTTTAAAAAAGAAAAATTAAACACGAATCGAATAGTTTGAGAGCCGCTGAGCAAGTTCTCCGTCCATCGCGAATTTCCCTGGCAAGGCATAACGAAAAATAAACAAAGTGTTATTGTAGCTTATTTTCATAAGTTAATAGTGGGAACGTCCGATAACAGTGCACCCCCGGGCAATACGTTTTTTTATTATTTATGTAAATAGATGGACGCCAACCTGATTGCTGTATATGAGGAGGTCCTTAAGAAGTTGTTCGAACACGAGCGATTGAACAGCGACCCGTTAACTTACTATCTACTGATACAGGTTATATTACAAGGGTGTACATTTGTATATACGAGTAAAACTGTTTGTGTACTTCAATAAAGGTGAGTATTGGTTGACGCCGATAGGTCATTAGTTGATACACTCTTTTCTAGAAAATACGGAATAATATAGGCGCGTATAAGAAAATAACTTAAAATAAGATGAATAATTTTAAACAGACCATCTGTTCTATCAGCACCAACACTGATTTAATAGTGGAGGATAGATTTATCGAGCCACAGGATATTAAAGTAAGTGGCATCATCTTCAGACTTTGCCTACTCAAATTAGAAAAATATCGTAAATCATCTGACTACATTTTTTGTAGGCATACGAAGTCCATTTTAGGACCCGTATACGCTTACCATCCATACCAGGGTTCTGTATACAAGGATTTATCAAATTTGTCACAACCTATTCCATGGGGCGTAAACGTAACTGGTGTAACGTGGGAGTATACTACTACCCTGCCTACCCCTTCGGGTATTACATGCGTGATCCTAGGTTTTTTTTGTTACGTCCAATTTGAAATTTTAATTTGTAACACATTTAATGATTGTTTTAACAAAATATATAAGCACTCTATAACCTACAACCTAATCATAACAAACACTCGAAATTAGGACCTGTAAAAAAACATGGTCGGTGGAATAATTCTAGAAGTTAAAAGCTACCTTTTAGCTGGAGAGCGCAATAAACGGAATAGAGATGATGGAGCGTCGTGTCGCGGCGATTCGCCTCCGCGTATGAATACAAACGGCGAATTACGGCATCGCGCCAGTATCGGGACAGGACGTGTGTGGAGTAGACATCGCAATAAAAATATTTTTTACACGTACTTTTTTGTAATTGCAATTTAAACACCCCGAAGGAATTCCCACGATGATAAGTTTTATAATCATGATAACAGCAAAGGCCTGAATAGAGTTGTGTAAAACTAATTTCAACTCAACACAAGTAATTTCCAGATTAACCTAAAAGATTAACGCGTATGAATGTTCATGTGCACAATACATGGAGATTTTTTTGAACTCGAACAATATTTCTCTTTGATGGGATTCTGATTAGGCGGGTGATATAAATTTAAGCGATGTTTTTATTCCTTTTATTACTACAGCAAAACGGCATGCATTTAAATTTATACTCGCATTTAACACTGTACATACATCGTGTTTTTCTTGTTTTTGGGTTTCACAAGTCTCTGAAACCAGCGTAAATGTATGAAGAGAATGATAAATGTGACGTGGTGCGATTATGTTATAAAATTAATAAAAATCAAATGAAATTCTATTATATGATGTAAGATTTGTTACCTTTTATATAACTATCACAGAGGGTAAATGAAATCATAAGTAAGAAATAGTGATTTTCGTTGCAGTAACGGTTCAAGGACACTTCCTCACACGTGTCATCTTGTGTAGACATTGAAATAATGACGTAATCTTGTCAATTTTCTACAAATTTATATATAATGAAGGTTTGTATAATTTTCTACCTTAGGATTCGGGATTGGTGTTTTAAATATGTAATTTTGTATATTTTTAGCTATTATTTGCAAATTAGTTGTAAATATTTTAACATGAAAATAATTACGTATTAAAAGGATTATTAGACTATCGCTCAGATAAAGTTATGGAAAGTTATACAATTTACTCAATTTCATTTACTGGCGCATTCGTGAAATGTTAAATGAAACAAAAGCATACAAAGTTAAACTTATTCAATTACTGTAATTATCTTCATTTATTTTCATAATATTCGTTTAGTGTTGTTGTTCAGTAACAATTTTTCAATAATTTCAGTAACAATTCATCAATCCTTTTTTCTCCAACTATACGATACTGGGCTTCTATCATAATGCAAAGGGTTAATTAATGTCATGTTTTGCCATGCTGGCCAAATTCGTTGGGAGACTACTGCAGCTCCAAAACTGTGACAGGAGACTTGTGCAGCGACTTCACGTGTGACATCAGATATTTTGGCGGCATCTCCAGATATATTCTTATTAACAAATGGGGATTACTCCGCGAAGCACGTACAAACTGATATCCACTAGCAACTTTTATTGCAGCCTTTAAGGTGGATGAATATAAACTGGATTTATAGGGATTATGCGGGGAATGGTCTTCGAGGGAGGAGCTTAATCCGTAGAAACGCGGTGCGACGGAATTGAATCGGTTCTTATATGTAAATTGTCGCGTGCGAGTAAATAAATACGCGGATCGGTGATTTAAACAGCCGTACGACGGATCAGCTGATACCTCTGGCGCTGCTGACGCTTTTTCTCCAATCCTATTTGTATCCAATCCACGCGGAATGAAACTTTCGCGAACGAGATAGGAGAAACTCGAATTGCCTAACGTTTGTTATCATTTGAATTTTAAATTAATAATGTTTTATTATTTTGTGGCAGTATGAGGCCACGGCCGGGTTGTAGATAAATAATGCAAAAGTTATTCATCGTGATACTAACGGTGTAGACTAATTAGCAACGTCAAACATTATAGCGCATCTCAGTCGTAATCGTTACATTTTTCAACCAAATGACCACTTCTCGTTGTATGCAGATAATATGAAACATATACCTTTAAATGCACTTATAAATAACATTCATACAAACACGAATATCTAATGGACGTTTTAATGCGTCCGAAGCACGATCTCGCGGCACTTTATGATATTTACGACGCATATTGTCGTCGACGCGACTTTTATCGACAATTATTATTTCACATTTCTTCCGCTATCGCGTTACACTGTTACGTATCTACACGTATCTACGTGAATTGCCGCCGTAAATTCATTTACGACTTCTTACATCGATTTGTTATTGAAAATATTGTTAGATAAATGTTTTTTGTGATCCGGTCATATGGACTGGGACGTCTAGAATAAAAAAATACATTTTTTTTATTATGACGTGGACATGTACATCCAAACTCCTTCTAGGTCTCCTGTGTAGAATCAAATAAAGGTTATTTACTGTCACCAGTGTAGCTGTGAGCATTCGAGAACATTCCACATGAATCCTCGAGGAAGCAGTTCAGCAGTTCAGAATCCTCGAGGAAGCTTCTCAAGTGTGCTGAGCTGAGCGCATGAGAACGTACCTAATAACACAATAAAATGTGAAATTTCAGATCAATTATGTAAATGTGTGAATGATGGAGTCAACTATAATAATTAATTGAAATCAATATAAGCTGTATATTATTTCATATCAGTGCAGTGTCATAATAGTACATTAATACTTCTGTCTGATTTATAGGAACCTTTACAGTTATCTACATATGTATGCGCGAGTAACTATAGATTATGTAAAAATCTCTCGTCAACTTGCCTAAGATCATTAAGACGTTATCTAATCACTCAGAATCCCAACGTCTCATAAAACAGAAACCGATATAAATCCCCAATAACCGTCCTCTGCCCATTAAGGCGGTTACACACTCGCGTTAAAAAAGTTACTGTCGCCCATAACGCCGTCCATTACGGTAATGAATTATGTGTAGCGCCGTTAATCTGTCGTCCGCGTCACTTCTCATCTCAATTAGAACTAATTGAATATTAAGGCTCCAACGATTGCTTATAAAACTGGATTTTGCAGCGGTAGTATAAACGAGGCTTTAAATGCTTACAAACTCGGAAATTTGTTCTCGCTTCTCCCAGAATTACAATATATTTCACTTAATTAATAACATTAATAAAGAAAAGTATTTAAAAATCTGAAATTCTAAAGCCAATCGAAAAGTTGAATAACTATCCTATAGCATTCATAACAGTACCGCATATTTTCAGTTATCTACCTCCTAGGTAGCTGACAAATTACATATACCTAAAATGTGTACCTTTAATGCGTTCATTTTGGTAAAGTCTGTATCTTAATTAAAAGATTTAACTTAACTCATCAAGTCAAATAAATACGTACACAATGTTTGACCCTCAAGATATAAACGAGGCGGCGCAGACGTGCCGTTGCCGTTCAAACTTGATACAATCAGGCTTCAGGTGGATGGAACACGGTCGTATATCAAAGTTTGCGAGCGGAGCGCGAGGTGCGCGGTATGAGTTATGCTAACCGCATCCCCGGTGCCCGCGCGCTCCAACTTGGAAGCGACAAGATATTTCGCCGTCTGTACCTTCTCAATTTTAATAATAGTAACGAATAGATTTGCTAATATACTTATATGTTTATCTTTATGAAAGAAGCGTATCTATTCTGTAGGGATAGAGGTATATGACACTCTGTTCTTTGTACATACCCGTAATGGTGGGACGCTGAAATAATAAAAATATTTTAATATTTCTTCAAATTTACAGCTATGTTCTTAGCCTCTATAATAAGTGCTGACAAGCACTT
>DWEC01003793.1:0-10322 GCA_018245735.1 Microceris miodesmiata | reverse complement strand
GGCATTTAGCCGTGCCTATTTAGGCTGCGCTATACCGCAATCAGCCGGTCGCTAGAGCCTCGTCTGTTATAGCAGGGTACACACGTGCAGGAAAAGTTGGCTTGGGTTCCTGAGATGGTGGTTGAAACCCGTTACACCGCACTCCAGCAGTATTTTACATCCTATTCAGAAAAAACCCTAAAACACTGCCTTCCCGTGGATCAAACCCGGGACCTCTTGAACAGCAGTCGCACTTGCAACCACTAAACAAGATGTTCCCAAACTTTTTTTTCTCATAGACCCTCTTCAAAATTTTGCTGGTTCCGGTGCATCCCCTACAGCTGCATCTCTAGCATACTCCCAAAAATGTGAAGATTACATCTATCTATAGAAATTTACATTGCGGCTGAGTTTCAACCGCGAATTAACAGTTTCCGCAAAATAAGGGAGAATTGATTGATTAATTCTGCTGTGAGTGGTATTTGTGATTAGTATTTGTGTGTATTTCGATTTTTTTTTCATTATTTCAGATAACAAAACATCAACCAAAGTTCGGCTTCTCTTCGTTCAAGTTCATACCTGGATCGAACGATGAAGCGATCGTCGCTTTAAAGACCACCGAGTTTGAAGGAAAAACTGCAACATACATAACAGCATTCAAAACTGATGGTTCTGTATTACTAAGAGATACGTTCATAGAAAATCTGAAGTATGAGGGACTCGAGTTTATATGATTTATTTAATACATTTTTAGATCAATAATGTGACAAATTTCCTGAAATGGAAATTGTGACCTAAATTTACAGTTGTATTGTCTATGATCGACATCCAGCCATCTAAATACATTCAGGAAATTAAAAAAAAAATGTTCGGTGCATTATCGCACTAATTTTAACTATTAATGATTGCAATAAACAACAAAGTATATGTCACTAAACCCTTCAAAATAAATCAGTATCAATCGTGTATTGTGATATAAATTACATATTTGTATTACCAATTGTATCTGTGCAATTATACATCTGTCACAATAACGAAGTAACTAGAACCCTTAGTTCGTTGCCCAATACATAGAAAAAATGTTAACTATCGAACTAAAATCCTAACCTATACTTTGGTGTGGTCTCGACGTTTTGGTTGTGCTAGGTAGGTTGTTTAAATGCGATAGCGTCCATGTGTATTTTAAATGGGGAATCAACAATATTTTTAGTGGCAATAATATTATTAATCAAAAATGTGATATAATATTTCATAGAAAAATATGAAAACTTGAAACGTACTCACATTATATATTATTGCTAATTTATCTGTATAACTGTGGTAATACGTTTTTTTCAGTGTTTTGTTTTGATTTATAACTTTATATGGTCCTATTATGAAAAACATCTAAAATTACAATTTTTCCAAAGTAACTTAATATAAGCGTATTAATAATTAAACGAATAAACTTGTACTAATATCTAAAATATAGTAAGAATTACTTACTTATTGGTGAAGATTGTTCTAGAAGAACAGAGATCACTCCTTTCCATCAGGAAACTGCGGAAAATTAAAAACAAAATATTGTCCTAAAACAATATTCTTTATCAATTATGTATATCTTTATAAAACTATCAACTATCAGAGTTCGTGAAAACATGTTTAATAATAATAATTTTAAGTTTTTAATTGTTTAATATTAAAGAGAACTATCCGTGTGTTCAAGGCCTCTATGTCTACTCAAAACTATAGGTATACATACCCACTTTAGGCTTGAGGTCATAGTGTTTTCTCTTGTAGAATCATCTTCACATAAAGCATAATTACTTTGTTTTTATTTCGATAATAATCATATCATGTCGTAGCTAAAGTGAAATGTACATAGATTAAATTGTACATAATGTACAAATTTATGTGGCAACACAAGATTGTATTAAAAAGTTTTTGACGTTCTCTCACGTTACTTCTGTGTTACCATTGTCATTATGTATTTCATACATGGTCATTTTAGTAGATACGTTATACAATACATTAGAAAAATACTTTATTATACGCCACATATAAATATCTCGTTGCCTCGTTGGTCGAGTGGTTGCAAGTGCGACTGCCGATCGAGAGGTCCTGCGTTCGATCCCCGGGTCGGGTACTATTGATTTTTTCAATCCTGAGATTTCTAGTAGTGGCCAAGAATCTGGGTTTGTGCTCGGTGAATGCCAATAGCCCCACCACCTATTCTATAGTGGGGCGTAAACGTAAGTGATGAAACGTGGTAATGTACGCTCCTCTGCCTACCGCTTCCTACCTTAAGTTTACGTTTACAGAAAACAACAGTTTTTTTATTTTATAATATTTGCCTGTCATCTAAGGAACGTATTGTGACGATATAACAGCTCTGTAAATCAATAAACGGCAGTTACATTCCACGTACTTACATCATATATTAACAAACTTGGAAAGCATTTCTGCTTTTTCTGGCGTACAAACTATTTAAGGCGAAAACTAATGTGCATAATATGTTTTCTATAAAAATATGTTTTTCATTTAATTTACAGATTCACAGTACACAAACATATCCCTAGGGTACTAAAATATTACTTTTACAAGGATGCAAAATGGGCATTTTAGGTTTAAAGTGCTTAGAACTCATCTGACTGCCTCGTTGGTAAAGTGGATACATGCGCGACTGCCGTTCGGGAGGTTCTGGATTCAAATCCCGCGTCGGGTACCATTAGATTTTTGTAATTTAGAATTTCTGGTAGTGACTCGAAGTCTGGATGTGTGCCCGGTGTATGGCAATAGGCTATTCTATGGGACATAAACGTAATTGGTGAAACGTGGGAGTGTACTACTGTACTCCGCTGCCTACCCCTTCAGGGATTACAGGCGTGATGTTACGTTTTTCAGAGTTCATTACGTTTAATTATGCCTTTACGTTTAAAAATACCTTTTCCATAGATACATCTTACTAGAATTATGTAAATAATTTAAGTTTTGATGTGAAAATACAATTTTCGCTGTTTAGAATAAATTGTATTGTTCGATCTTTAATAACAATTTGGTTGTAATTATCTCTTACTTTGTTTTACCGACCCTATTATCATTCCACTGTTGGAGCATGGGTCTCTCTCAGAATGAGAAAGTTAAAGCCATAGTCTGCCATGCAGGCCAAATGCGGGCTGGCAGGCTACACGCCTTAGAGAGAATTTAATGTAATATGAAACATTAATAATACCACTGGTTTTTTTCATTACCTTAAACAGTGATTATTGTTTGTGTTTTCGTAATGGGATAACAAATATTTTCCCATTAAATAAGCCGTGTCATTCTTCTTGTAAATATGTATGTACAATTAAACGGTTTTCTTTACTTAGACTTGTATTATTTCAACCAAATAAAAGAACATTTTTGTTGTAATTGTTTATTATATAAACATAAGCGTTCAACAATGGTTTACATATTTGATATTATCAATAATGTACTACGACTTCCTACTTCGATAACTCAATATATTGGTTAGCAATAATAAGATTAGCCATAGCAAAAAAAACATGACTTGACATTAAACATAGATAACACGTGAACGTATACCTACAGATAAAAAAAGATTCATAGACAATTAACAAACAATAAACACATTAAAAAAAAAACATCAGAGCTGTCGAAATTATAACTACGCTAACATTTGTGCTCAAAAGGTTTTTGTAATAAAAAAATATATAACAATCTCTCATTTCGTTCAAAGCCTTTCTCATGCACCTCAAAGTTATTCCATTGAGATAAGAATTTTTCTGATGATATTCAAATTTCTTCAACACTCCAAGGGGAAAATGTTAAAAATTGTAAAAAATTCTTAGATTTTGGAATCATTTTAATCCAATAGATCGAGTTATCTCTTCGAAAACTGTCCAAGCCATTGCGGCCATCAATGTTCTCCTCAGCATCCTGGGAACAGCCCCTTTGAAGTAACCCTTCACACCGTATGTCTGAAACAATATAAAATAATTTAAGCAACTTTTCTTTGAACATATTTTGGAATACTTTACTAATATTTTTTTCGGATACTTATAGGCGGCAGGGCTACAAAACGCTAGTCTATCACATAATACGAAACAAGCTGGTAAGATCTGTAAAAGAAGACACTTAGCACTTGGTGCGCTCTGACAACCGCGTTAGGGAGCTGACGTGAAAACTGATATCTAATGAAACGATGTAATGAACACCAACATTTTCGCAATCGAGCGGCCCGGAGTTATCGCCGAGTCCAAACATGACAAGCGCGATAACCCCGTGTTATCAGCACAGTTTAGTCACACGATGTGGGAATATTAAAAACTCGAGTAATATTCACTATGACCCCTTAACCACACGGTTCCAACGTGAGATCGATAACGTTGCGGCGCAGAAAATTTTTTGTCTACTGTCTACGATTATTCGGCCTGACCGCATATCTTTGTAAATTGTTTACAAAGCGTGCTATGATTAAAATGATCGTGAGGTATTTTCATGAAAACTATAATTTAAAGTATAAAAACAATAACAATTTTTAATAATATTATGAACGCATTAATATATTTATGAATCACACAAGCAAAGTTTTGCACGTAGGTACCTAATTATAAAAGGACTTGATTTGTATAACCTTTAAAATATATGATCCTATTTATCATATCCATGCTGCTCTCATGTGTTTTATGTAATACCAAACAAAAATATTAAAATATACAATTTAAAAACGTAATAAATGTTGTAACGTTTGCTGTAAGTATATTAAAGATGTATTAAATGTAATATTTGTTGGGGTAGCATAATTCTAGAAAGAGCAGAGGATATAAAGAAGTAAGAACAAAGACAAATAACAGAAAACAGAAGGCAAGACTTTACCGCGTCCAATTGCATATTATAGCTTAAATGTCCCAGCGGGAAAATACCGGGTCATAGCATCGGCATAAAACCATAGTGTTGTAAATATCTATTCGGTTATATTCGCAAATTGGACTCAGATGAGCCATTTACACCTACATAAACAATGACTTATATGTGATGGAGGTTAAGGGAGAAGGGCAATAATATTATCTCTTTCATTGAAAAACGCTGAAGAATCTTCAGTCCTTCTCTATTATCGTTCAAACGTGATAAGACGGAACGACATGCAATATAACGTTACTACATGTTTAATGTTCATATATGTGGATGGATACTAGGTATTGATATTATCCACTTATATAAACAGCGAATATCTAATTGGTAATTTATTTCTAATAATGTTCTCATAGAAGTGACCTGCAAGGTCTTACATAAGAATAAAGGTCTTAAACTTAATCCTAAACAAAATGCGTAGGTATGCATTCTGCAAATTACTGGGTAGGTTATTAATGAATTTATTTACTGTTTTTATCATATTGTTATATGACGGAAGAGATTTTACGTACGAGAATATGGATTATGATTTTATCACAAAATACAATCAACAAATGATTAGGTACTGTGTCTAATGACGCAGTTAACGTATGACGCAGTTGTGAACAAATATTTATGTTATATTATAACGCTACGGGCCCCTTGATAAAGCATTGATAAAATATGAAGAAACTGCGAACGCACTATCCAATTTGAATCATTGATACTTAGTGAGTTAATGGGCACTTTTCTACATTAAAAATACAGTTTACAACTACTCTAGGCTAGAGGGCGCTATGTAAAAGAGAGACAGTGGCGCTACTAGCGGAAATTGAGACGAATTAAGTTTTTACTTTCGTGTTTATTGATCATTATCTACGTTCTCATCTAAGCGATGTAGATGTCGAATTGTAGTAAATTAACAAATTGAGAAATTGGTTCTCCAAGACAGCTGAGTGACATCAAATCAAAGGTTAAATATAACTATCATCTCAGATCATCTGTTACTTCTTTTCTATAACCTTCAAAAATGTGTCAATTACCTGATGCACGAAAACGGCAGCGCTGAATGCGTTAGGAAACTTCTCCGGGTACAACTGCATTTTGGTCTTCAACACATCAGCCGGGTTGGTGGCAAGAGATGCCGCTATCCCGGCCACGATGCCACAACTGAAGTGCATCACACTAGCTGCTGTTGGTGACTGAAGCCATTCTGAAGAAGATTTATATGAGTCATAATTAAAGCCACAATTACTTTGACATTTGTCGAAACGAGTAAGAAAAAATTAGGATATTGAAAATGCAACGTAATTAAAAAACATGGCAAATAAAGAGGGCTAGCATGTAAGGGTAGCGTAAATATTAACCTATATCTTTTTCGAGTAAAATCACAACAAAATCGATAATAATTAAAAAGGAGACATAATTACAAGTTTTACTTTTGGCTCCGCATATGCCAATAAACGTTTAAAAAGAAATGCGGTCTCCTCACCTTTGGGTAATGCTTGTTTGGTTTGCGTGTAGAACATTAAATATAGCCCAGAGAATGGAGCATCCCGAGCCAGGGTCGGACCCAAGCCGCAAGACAGCCCCCTGATTCCCTCGGCCTTGTATATAGCCTTCAATGCACCACTCAGACTATTGTATTTGTACACCCCTGATTCGTATCTGTAGACAAACGACAATACATTGTTAATAATAATAACGTGAATGTTGAACATTTTATGATCGAAAAATCGAAAGTGGTTAACGATTGGGAAGTGATGTTCTATTTGCAGCATATTATAACCCACTTTTCCTACATTTTTTTTGGTCATATAGACATGGTGCAGATATAATAATAACTTTACGAAAGTAACAGACACGAAAGAGAGAAAAAATAAATTTATTTCCCGAGTGAGAATCAAATCCAGGCTAGCCATCGAAGGTAACTAACCACTGAGCGTATAGGATAGATGAAGGAAATTATAGAAACAGGCTAAGAAGGCGTCCTAACCCAATATAATTTGAACAACAATACAAACAGCCATTGGAATATGTTTGGACGTAATAAGCATTGATTTAAAGAAACTATAACATGAATATTTAAATTTCGACTGACCTAACATTTGCATAACAAAGAAATGTTGGGACGTACTATTCGATTTACATACAAAATGAACTTCATTACAAAAGTAGGTACGTACTAAATATGTAATGTAAGTGAACTACACATATGCAACGTAATATTAAAACGCAATCAACCTTTCGGTAATCGTGACAATAGAAGGGTAGAGAATCGAATAGATTTGTTTAATTAACTACGTGTGGAGTTAATTTAACTGAAAAATTAAATGAACTTTCTCAAAATAATACACATAACAGCATCACGTTTTTATTACCCAGAAAGAACAGGTAGAAGAAGGTAGTACACCCCTACCGGGTATAAATCTGACTACGTGCTACTACTCATAATTTCAAGTTAAAAAACCCAATAATACTTCGCTTGTCCCGAGAACCAAACCTCATGATCAGCAATCGAGCAGAAACCACTCGACTAACGAGGCAGCCAAACTTTATAAAAGTCTAATGAAAAATCAAGCTGAAAATACATGTAGAAATTCACTATCAGCATACCTAATATTTTCCTTTTAAAGATAAGTGCATATATTCCAATATATAGATACCGATATATAGATTAAAATCGAAGCAACTGGTAATCTAACGATTTGAGTACGTACTTCATTGAGGAAAATTTGCAATAATAACAAGGGCTTTAGAAACTTGACATAGGTATAATTTACACTATTAGGTTGGACAGAATCAAAGGTCTTCAAAACACTCGAGTGAGGCTGTTCAAAGGGCAGGTACTGAAATGTGACATATGCGTTCCAAGTGGGAAACTAAAGGGTCAAAACAATTGTGATAAAATAGCATTTTCTTCGGCGTGTGTTAGTGAAGTTGATATTTAATGAATGCCATAGATTAAAATATAATTTCTCCGCCATTTTTATTTGTATTTACCTACATGTCGTGCACACATGAGCAAATAAGTTACAATTATTAATTCATTGTGCATTTATTTTTTTATTTACAATCATCTGTACATCTATTTGTCTACCTGACTTTGTACATAAAACAAAAAAACAATAATGTTATTATAATTAAAGTTCGTTTATTGTATGAAATCCCTGCTTAAAGTCTACACCAAGACTGTATACGGCTTGTGTCCGAAACCGAGCATTATGTGCCATGCTGCTCCAATACTGATCAACGCTTGATGCGTTTCAGTAGCCGATTATGTTGGAGACTAAATAATTATGAGGATTGAGAATGTATTTGTATAAAAGTGATATTTAATGAGGGGCTTACCTCGTCTTGATCACCGTGATCGGTATCAGCGCCACACCGCTCATAGACCTCGCGATGACGCCAAGCGCAATCGCCTCTAGCGCCCCCAAGTCCTGGTTTCTGTTCTTGCCCAGCTTGGACTTCAGCCAGTGGAGAGATGAGAAATACAATCCCACGCCGGGCACACACCGCGCTATGGAGGGCACCATGCCCCTCCAAAGCCCAGCGACGTGCTCCTGACGTATGATGTTCGCGAAAATCGTGATCATCCCGGGTTGGATTCTGCCGCTGTAGAAATACACTAATATAGAATCATAAATTCTCTTTATAGAACTGTGACACGACAGAAATTCTACTTAGAATACTAATTCTAATTAGAATATTCTAACTAGATTTTTTTATAATTATAAGGAATTTAAATACGAAATAGCGTACCTAAAGTTTTCATTCTATATTTTTTAAAATAAATTCTACATAATACACTACACAACTTGGAGCTTTTTTGTATATTATTAACGTATCTCTAATAACGTAAAACGTAGAAAAACAAACGTAACAATTTGTGTTACGACTGATCAAAATACTAGAATGTAGCACATAACGATGTCCTATCATTTCGCTACTAGTGTTCATAGATTATTGTGTCCTCTCTGTTGTATCATTCGGTCGATGAGTAACAAATAAAATAATTAACACGACAATGTAAGCTGGTAATAAAGTATATAAACATTTATCACCACTAAACAAACTTTCATATTATGAGCTCATTGGTGGACGATAAGACCAACTAACCGCTTAGTAACAGTGACAATCTGTGTTTGATGAACTGGATAAATAAATAGATAAAAATGTGACGTAGAGACATACGACAAAGCTGAAGTCTGTCTGGATTTAATCATTGTTATTTTATGATTCTATCGTGTGAATTTGAATTGAACAAAAGAAAGGAATTAGTGATGTGAAATTCATTTCATTGAATTATATATTTTTATTGGATAGGAAGGTAAATGTGTTGTTTAATTTATCACATTCTGTCCTTCGAGCCGGATAAATAATTTTGGAAGGAGACTTTGAAGAGAGAGACAACTCAGGAAAATACGTTAGCGACCATGACCGCTTTGTCAAAATAGTTCCGGTGAAGAAGAAAGAATTATGTTTTCGATTTAACTTTGTAAGTACATGTATCATGTATGTATGTAATTGGGTTTGAAGTTTACAAACTTTTGGTATGTTATATTTTGTGCATCTTTTACAACACATTTTTCAATTATAGATTCCCTATGAATCTTAATTTAAAATGCATTTTATTTCGTTACGATCTTTGACTTACATTATAGTATTTACGGAGGTTGTCGTTATTCATGCAAACACCTACTTGACTGCCGTCGCAACAACATGTTGGCTGGGATTCTGAAGCCTAGTCTTCACCAAGTCCAGGGGCTGGAAGAGTATCGTGCTGAACGTGCCCGAAAACGAGCCCGCGAGGAACGCCTTCAGCACCGGGTGATACTAAAAACAAAGAAATATTATACGTTTAAACACTCTCACTTAATGATAAACTTTGACTTCTTCTTACACGAGAAACGTTTGACTTTGTGGTACGGGGGGCAATAATTGTTGTATTATGTCATATTATTTTCATATCTGCTGTATTTTTACAGATCATGATGCATTAGAATCCATTTTTCTAAGGTTTGCGAGGAGAAATATGAATGTGAATTGTTTTTTTCGTTATACTCATTTAAAAGCACATATGAACATAATATTGGACCATTGTGTAAATTGGAAATAAAATGGTTATCGCCTTAATGTACTCGTAGGATAAAACTTACGTTAGCTACGATGTCCATTTTGCTTTGATGTAAATGCTTTCCAAAAACAAAACCCTTCGTCAGGTGATATCTTTCGGATAGATGCCAAATTTGTAGTATTCGAAATCGTAGAGCCAATGGCAAAGAGCGCGTTTAAGTTTGAAAAACCGCAAACACAATCCTAAATCGTATCCGAATAGTCTGAATAATAGATGGGGTTGATGCGATACATTAAAGTAATGGTCATTTTTTGTAGCAATTGGCTCAAATATTGATGCATGTATGCTGTTCCCAGTTCGAATTTTAAAGGTTTGAACGCCACTGCTA
>DWEC01003792.1:0-10323 GCA_018245735.1 Microceris miodesmiata | reverse complement strand
TGCTACTCTTGTTCGATTGAAACATTCTGTGTTACGTTTGGTTTAATGAAAATTTGACTATAGCGGAATATTGTAATAATTATAGTACTAACTTTATAAAAAAATGTTTGTTAGAACTAAGTACTTAGTGCCTTTATTGTACATAAATTAGAACTGATGAAATGTTGGGCCGTTTGCCAGACAGTTTCAAAACCTCCTGTAAAATCTCCGCTAATATCTAAATAACTGTTGTCTAACAATAATAACTTACAACGTCTTAATTACATAAAACGGTCACCTCTCGTAACCACATAGATCGTTGTGATTTGCTAATACGAGTACGTCAGAACAAATACTTGTCTTAAATACGTTATTTATGTAATTAGTTTGTATATAAATGCTCATCCTTTAATATTTTAAGTGATTAAGTGAGGCGCCACTTACCTTAAACAAATATCGTCTACGACTGACAAAGTTTATAAAATATTAAGCGCTGATCTCCACAGCATATCAAAATATTTGACTGTAGCAAAACATTTAAATGATAAATTGATTCACAACTTTAATAACATACGGTGAAGCATCGGAAATAACACAATGTCCTGTACATAAAGCTATATCTTAAAGGGTCTTACGCAAGGTAGCGAACAAGGGATGAATCTCGCTTCGCAGCGCAGGGGGTTATTAGCTAAATAAATTTGCTCACCCAATATGCTCGGTAACTCGATTTAATGGCGATAGAATTGATTCATTCAATTATGAGGAATTTTTAGTACCCCAGCGAGCAGGGCTACTCGTAACTTTGTTTTAGGGGTGTGCCCTCGTGCCGGGGGATAGTTTTCTCACGAGCTCGCATCCGTTATTGATTTATAATCTTTGTTTATTGTTTGTCGGTTTTCGTGTTGCATTCGCGGATATTTTTAGGAGTAAGCGTACTTCGTGAACTCCTGTTTCTATGTACTAAAAAAAAATGTTTATACTGCGTTCTATTCGTTTATTTTCTAGTAACTTTTTAAAATTAGCAAAACAATTTCTTCTCTAACAAAAAATGAAATAATTAATCGCTTATTAATCTTTATTTTTTCATCAGTCTAAAAATAGTAAAAAAAATCAGATCTATCAACTACTACCATAAAGACTATAATCCAATCTATTGCAATAAAGTATGCACATGTCAGACCTAGCTACATCGAAACTTAGCTATACATTGACACCTCCTAGCAACCACTTGCCATCAGTTGCCCCTTATTATAACATTATCCTCGTAATGCCAGAGAGAAAAGCGCCCAGAGTAACATTGGTAAGAGATTCAACTAATTTATATAGAGTAAATATTCAACTATAGTTATAACTAGTATATACTTAGTTATATCAATAATATTGGTCTTGCCGGGTATCTACCGAACGTGCGCCGGTGTATCAGACGTCCCAAATTTGACAGGGATTTATGTAGAGCCGTCATTGCCGCCATTAGCACACTAATGCCCATTACCGGGGGACGCCCCGTGTAGAATCTGTTCTTGTTCCAGCTAATTTATAGCTGGCCGAAAACGTCCATTAGGTGCGTTGCATCTGTAAAAGAACTAATATGTACCAAATTTGTTCAAACGATCAATGCTCTAATCTCGTGTTATAAACAATGGAGATTTAAAAACTACTTCAAGGATTATTTTATTCGTGTATGAAGATGAATGTAGAAGAAACGCGTGAGGAGGTGAGGATAGAGAGGTTTGCCTTCGATGCTCTCTGCTTATCTTGAAAGAGACGACATAACATTTACAACTGCTTAGGATAATCGATACACTGATTTACTTAATATAGAATCGACTCCATAATTAGAGCCTTTTGACGTTACTCATGCTAAATATTGGGCCTATTTCTACGGCAAACTCACTATGAATATTTTAGGATGATTATTTTTGTAGAGAGTTTAGAGTTTAGTTTTGTAGGCAGTGGCCTAGTGGTGCGTAGTACATTTCCACATTTCACCAGATACGTCATACGTCTCATCAGGGAATAAGTGGTGAGTCTATTACAATACAATGGACACTATTGGATATTTCAGTTAGAAAACCCCGATATTACCCGGAGATAAAACCCAGCACGGTTGTCTCGCCAGTCGCACTCGCAAGCTCGAACCACGAAGCAGTTTACCATATAAATTAGGTACTAAATGTATACCTAAGATTCAATACAAAAAAATTAAAAATTGAAACTTAGAGAGAAATCTCTAAATAGAAACTATCATCCAAATATAATGAATACTATTAAAACTTGCTCAAGTTATATTGCGAGCATTCGAGGTGGTAACACCAATTAAGCTTATAGTCATATCATCTAAAACCCGACATAAACACACCTGAACCACAGCGGCTATCTTAATACATACATGTCTCAAATTAGACAGGGATTTATGTAGAGCCGTCGCCGTCGCCATTAGTGTGCTAATGCCCATTACCGGGAGCTCGCAGCTGTCGCTTGTTACAACTGATTTGTAGGCAAACGAGCAAGATGTACCAGCAGTTTTAAGAAGTAATGTTTCTTGCTTTATATCTTTAGTTGATATGTGTACTAAAATAGTTATTAATTGCAATATGTAATTATTGATAAAAATCTAATAATGCTTTCTGCCTACCCTGTAAGGGATATATATGTAAAAAAGTACTTAATGTTGTCATGAAAACTAATACAAAACTAACCTTTGTTTAGATATTATCGTTGACGAACTTACCAAGTATAACAGTCGTTATTGAGAAGACGATTACTTAAGCGATATTAAGACAACATTCATATTATTGTCTTACTTACATATGTATATTTTCTTTGAATACTCGTATATTAAAACTTTAAAATTATACTGGTACGACCAGTATTTTAGCAAAATCACTCCAAAACAGACTTTTTATTTTAATTTGGGAAATAAACAATCTTTTTACATTTCTAGTACAATATTCATATACATTTAGTATAAATAAGTCAAAATAATTTCCACACCTTCTACTCGTAGTTTACAAATATAAATTTTAAAAGACGTGTAAAATCTGCCAACCCGCACTTAGCCAGCGTGGCAGACTATGGCATTAATCCTTTCATTATGAAAGGGACCCGGACACAGTGGAATGTTAAAAAGAAATCGAATCTATGTTAGAAATATGCAATAGTAACCGACCCGGGATTCGAATCCAGGACCTTTCGATCAGTAGTTGCCCTTTGCAGCCACTCGACTAACGGGGCAATCTAATTAACCAATAATAATATATTTTTTCAGCAGAATTTCTAAAATTTGCTAAGAGGAGATTTAGTTAGCGCATTATTAGAACTCTACTGACGCATCACGAGTGCAAACACGTAGCGAGCGAGCGGCTCGGCGGCCAATCACTTCGCACTAACTTAATAAGGTGGGCGAAGCGCCGACGCATACGTACGTCAGCGCCGCCACGTGCTGCATGCGAATCGATCCGAATTACAATTTGTATGGAGCACGTGAAATGTAGAGAGTTCTTTGAACGACAAAAAGTACCAGGAAATTCCATGAAATGCAGTACTTAACAACGTAACGTAATTTCACGCTTGTATTAGCCCGAAGTGACAGGCAGAATAGTGTAGTATGGCAGGTAATAGTTATGTTATAGGTCCCATAGAATATACGATGCCTTATACCTAAGTCATTGTAGCGTTAATATTTTTTGTTAATACAAATAGTAAAATGAAAAATTATCTTAAAGGACACGTTTTCCCTATAAGTTAGCAGTTTCATACAAGTTAGTAATAGTGCAAATTTATTAAATAAAGCGATTTTTAATAAATAACAGACTACGTTATATTTTTTCTGCGTATTTGTAGAGGTACATATATACATACATAGAGGTATATATACGTAGAGTGGCAAATTTAAAGTTATTATTGCAATTGCTATGCGGCTTTGTAATGCTACAGTAAAGATCTTTACCGTGAATTTAAAAGTGATTGTGACACGTACATTCTCCTAATACGATATACAGATATCATAATATTATCCATCAATTAATATATAGAAAGGAGTGATATTAACGTTTATGGGCACCATTCTTGTATAACAGATGCGCTAAAAACTAATTCATGTCCATAGCATATTTGTACTAAGTGACGTAATTCATTGGTGCTATACGATACTATTAATCTTCCACCACAAAATAAAATAACATGTTCTATATCATCCAACGTCAATGACATTTCTCGCAAGCAACTCCGTATCAGCAACGGCGAACATCGATAAAGTAAAATGGAGAAGGAACGTAAACTAATTACAACTAGGAATAGAAAGAAATTAAAAGCTCGCCGCAACCAACGCCTCCGCTTCAAAAAGATGATCATCCATCGTGAACGTGAAGTCAATTTATCACCGGGTGAAAAATGAAAACTTCGTACGCGTCCATTAAAAATAGTCGCACATAGTCATATGACCCATAAAACGAGAGAGCTACGTGAAAAGAAATACAACTGGGAAAAAAATAGTCATCACCCCGTCAGTGGAGGCAGCGGCGCGGCGGCCAAAAAGAAAACCAATTTGCCCGCATCAAAAGGTTCGATCCAATCGCGCCGTATCCACTCATTTGATATTTTCTCTCGGCGATAGAGAACAAATTACAAAATCCCGATTCGCCCGACGAATTATTAGCGCTATTTATTTTTCTGTCACCTGTCGATCGCGACAGCCTTATGGAAATCTCTCGAGCGCTGCATTCGAAGTTTTCCTATTAACGTGCCCCATTGGACGCCTTATTGTATTGTATTTAAATTCGAGATTAACGAATAGACCGTGTTTCACGCTTCCCAGAACAGATTTCGCACAATTTCCCGAGTTTTTTCCTTTAAATAGCTGAATTTATTAGCTTACTTCATTTCTTGCGAGGACTTTGTACGTTTAAAATTAAAATTTACTAACGGCAAATAAATAAGATAAATTTCTATAAGTATTATTGCAAAATATATTGAATATCACCTCAGATAAACAGGTTTGTGATATTTTCAGCAATATGCCACTCAAATATGACATCGTTTATGTGAACACAAGCAAAGCTACATATTTCAATCAAACATCGCAAATTTTCAAATATAGCAATAAGCATAACACATGGATTCTGCCTAAATTTCTTTCCCTACAGCCGCTAGGCTAGCTAGCTATCATAAATATGTACGACCAACAAAGCCTCCCCTCCGTCGCTATGACGACCGCATCATCCACCCGCGCAAATAAACGTATCTTTTTTAATAAACGATGTCCGAACACGGAATCAATTAAAGCTATCTATATATAACAGTGCAGTTGCGGTAATGGAAATACGAATGCGAATGGCTCGAGAAGCGACACTTTTACCTGTTGGGAGTTAATGAGAGCGCCATATTTTAGCGACAGTGGTCGATAAATCATATCGGCAAGATTGATGCGAGCGCGAAGGGAAACGGTTTGATTTGTGCGCGCGGCGGCGGCGTGACAATGGCGTGACGTCACGGCCTCCGCCGCTGCAGCGGTGTAAGCAAATACAGATACATTTATTTGCGAAGGTAACTTTTTTGTGTACCGTACACTTTCAATCTAGATTGGATAATTTATTGTTTCTTTGTACGAACTGATAGAACCTCATGATTAATAAAGATAGCACTTATTGATAATATTATTAATTTGCATGTCAATTTACACCGAAAAAATGTAGAGCACATTCCGGTGCCTCGTGAACTTCGGAGTTCATACTTTTGATGAAAAGGAACTTGTAAGAATGAACACATGTCCATTATATTATAAAACTATCATAAACTTTAAGAGTAAGAATACATTGGAAAAAGACCTGAAACAGAAATTTAGATTAGGTGTACAGGTAGTATAGAGTTAAAATAATAGTACAGCAGCCTTTCAACTTTACGTTGTTTGCACTTCCGTTTTTTATCTTTTATAGAAATAAAAATTAGACCAACCTCTACTCTATACTATAAATACAATCCTTAATATATGCACTATTATTTATTGTAGAGATACGTAAATTTATAGACGATCATTATCATCATCAGCCTATCTTAGTTCACTTAGGCCTCCCCCAATGAGCGCCATCGCGTCTCCTCGACCATACCAGCAATTTAATAAAAAAATTAAAAGTATTTAATCCCACATGGGAATTATTTTATTTATTATTCAAAACTTGTCATAAACACCTCGTTAATAATATGAAGTAACACGAGCAATGTGTGAGCTACAAAAGATGAGAAAATGATTTCTAGAAATTTCATTAAAATTCCGCTTCGTCAAGTCCGAGGGAGTTCTTCAGGGCTGTCACTGATGTAACATTGTTTAAATAATACAAATCAATACTATGCTCTGTGCATACTAATATTTGTAAATACATTGTGTAATACAAAAACCAAAATGAAAACAAGAAGAATACTCTATTTTTTCGAGTAAGGCATTGAAAATTGTTTTATTTTATTTTTTCAATAAGATAATGTCATGAATGATAAACATGGAGACCGGTTAAGCCTTGGGAAAGAATTGGATCATAATAACTCATATCGGTTTAACGCGGATAATTAGTCAGTCGTTAGCATGTTGTCTGAAATAAGCAAATTTTAATTGGAGAATCAACGGAGTATTCTTAAGTAGCAGCCCTAGAAAGCAAGAAGGGCCAGGGTGTGGGCGAGCGGGCGCGGCGGGCGGATTTGTCGTGGCCCGGAAACGGCGGGGAATTCATTTGGGCGTAATAGGTTTCCGGGACTGGCGTCCGGCCCCCGTCCGGACTCCGGACGATGCGTCCGGCACGCAACGGAAGCGACGCTCGTGCGATACGTCGTGAGATGTTCTTATGAACTAATTGTTGAGATCTGTTGAAGAATTTAAAATCAGTTGATCATCTTAAAACAGTTACCAACAAAGTTATTACGTTAAGTACTATTGGCTATAAAGATAATAAAGAGATCAAAAACCAAAACAGACTTGTAGTGTTTGAATACAAAATGAACAGTAAATAACGGATCACGTTTTTAAAAATGTAAACAAACAAATGTTCAAAAATTCACGCAAAGAGTGTTCTGACACAAAATCCATTCTTTTAAATTCATCTTAATTTCCTCGTACCGAACTTCGCAGACGCGAGAGGTCGATTCATTAAAACTTGTGTGACGTGTCATTAAGTCCCCGCGCTCCTGATAATTATTAATATTCAAATCATAATTCAAGCTTACAAAGTGAAAAAGCAAAGACGTGTTAACTTATGAATAAATCGAGGCTAAGTTTTTACACAAGTTCGTTGTTTCGCGTTCACGTTGGATAAACACGGTATATATTATTGATTATATTTAACATGTATAAAGTGGCTTTTTAGATACAAAGTATACCACACCTAGCGTGATAAGTCTTAATATAATTTTAAAACTATTTTATAACACTAAAAATAACTAGTTAATATGAAATTTATATTTACCTGTCGTAAAGCCAAGAGACAACCTCTTAGTTCTTTATTCATCCTAATAATGAATCCTGATCATGGTATCTCTGCTGTTGCATAGATATCATGATGCAATGCAGATAAGATATATCTCGCAAGAGACATCAATCTTTTAACATGTAGACTCCGTCATATTTGACTCTCATGTTCACACTAAGATAATAGAATTGCCTGTGATAATAACCAATACCTTACTAAATGGAATAAGTCCGTTAAGAACTACGTAAAATAAAGTTATTCAGTTATTTACGAAAGGCTAGTGGCCTCATGTTTAGGACACCAACAAATACTCTACTATAGTATTCAAATTAATAGTTTTAAGTATTTTAATGCGGTCTACATAAGTATCCGGATATTTCTAGAATTTATAACGTTAGTATGTGTATTAATAGTCTAAATATGAAACATACAATAAAGTTCATGTTTTCTTATAGTTAATTAAATTCAGTTTAGATAATTTACTCTAAAATATCAAAACTTTTGATAAACACTTAGATGTGACTCTATTATTTATCTTTCTTTGACTATCAAAGTCAGAAGTATTTTCATTTTCCTTAAATAAATTCCCTTTAATTTGAATATTACATTTAGATTTCGCACGCGTAGCTTATACCTAAACCTTGTCTATAACTATCAACTCTACATTTATTCAATGAAAACCAACATTTAAATGCAAAAAAACGAGACAGAGTTTATTATAACTGTCAAAGCGTTTATTGCTTAACGAGCGAGCCACGCCGAAGCATGAGGCCTAATCTATGCACGTTCACAACATTAAGTTGCACAAAACAAAAACCAACAACTCGTGAACCAGTATAAAAACAAAATACTAACGCGATTTGCGTTCAAGAGAGCGCAAAATAAAATAACACGGCGTAGGCGCGGCTTCGCGCCCCAGGGCATGGGGCCGTAATTTCTCTAGATATTTCATATTTTAACCGTAGACGCTCGTAGACGCCCGTAGACGCCCGCCGGCGTTACAGCGACAACGTAGGCGCTGTAGCGTGCCTACGCCGTAGTATGATAGGAATGTTGTAGATAATAATATAGTTTTGAATTCAGAGCATTGCGGATTTTAAGCCCGTATTAATTCTTCGAATATAAATAAAAGCTTTGAATACAAAAGTTGATACAATATTAGCGTTTTAGTGGAATAAAATTTGCACAGAAAATATGGGCATCTAATTTGTGTGTACTAAGGTCGATAATAAGAAATAATTTTGCTGCAGAATAAAGACATAACCAAATTTCATTGTAAATGGAGGTATCTATGCAAATATTCATTGGGTACTTTCAATGTGATACTTGTCCCATAAGCAAATAAATATACTAATATAGCAAAACTAAACTGGATTGATTGGTAGAGAATGCCACTTATCATTAAGTACGCCCTTTTTTACCATCAATAAAAGATAAATAAATGAGTAAAGAAACCTATATATATCATTTCTATATAACAAGATAGCTAAAACCTATAGTATCTAAAAAACAATTCAACTGCAATAATAAAATCTATGCCATTCCGTTAAAAAAGTAAGCAAACTCAGTACGCTTAAATAATTCAAATCACGCAACTACACCACGTACCCGATTCTCCTATTCTCCTCAGTCCAACCCGACTTCGGCCTAATGGCAGTAAATTTCGTAATAAGGGTGTAAACGTGACGCATGTAACGTTCATGTAATCACGTAGCTCCCACACTCGCGGAGAGTGCTTCAGATTCAAAACATTTCACTTAGGGTGTGCTCACACTGGCACGCGTTTCAAAGCCGAACGCGCGGCGCTCAATGGTTTGACAGTTTGACAGTTGTAATAAGCTCGGACGCTTTGACAGTTTTAGTAAACTCAAGAAGAGAATGTTCGAACGTTAACAAAATCTCGATTGTTTCGTAACATTGATTGATAGTTACTGTCTTATTACTAGTTCAATTGTCTTAAAATTGAATTCTAAGTAAGGTTTTTCTATACATACGAGTATATTCTCATTCGCGGCAATCACGTAATCGGCCGGTAACGTATGCTGCTTACGTAAGCAGTATACTTTAGTGGCCCTTAAGTAGCGTTAAAACAATGCTATAAATAAATTTGTTACATCTATTCAATTTACCCACACACACCACACAGCCTATCTATCTACGAACTATCTCTAGTAAGAACTAACAATAGTATAAAAAATATCCAGGATGACATGTCCAGTATGAACGCGACTTTAAGGTAGTACGTAGTACCTCTTGCCTTAAAGCGGTACGCGCTCGGAGTTATTAAGACATTGCACAAGTAAAAGAAACTTCGTACTCCATAGTATAGCGAAATTAAAAAGCTGTTTTGTCTTATATTTTTTGCGCTTAACTAATGCTCATTTCGTCTTGTAACAATATTTTATAATATTGTCTCTTTGCAAAATTTTGTACATTTTTTTAAATTGGTAATTCTTTAATTCTTTTATTCGATGTAATTATTGGTTATAGCTTAAATTATTAGCTAGGGTCTTGTTATGTCTGCCACAAATTGCCACCATCACTCATTGATTCCTAGAGCATTCTCTAGCCTAACAAATGACATTTCATTAGGCATTGCCCCTGTCCTTCATAACCTAGCTTTATATTAAGAATAAAAATAATAAATAAAATGTTTAAGTGTCATTATCAACCATTTTTTAACATTCCAATGTGGTCGGTAAATCTTAGAGTAAGATTTTGAAGACCACAGTCCACGTAGTTGACAAGTCCTAGCGACGTTTACGAAAAAATAAAAAACATGAAAAACCAATGTTCGTGGTCGGTTCGACCTCGTTGGTCGTGTAGGTTGCAAGTGCGACTGCCGATCGGGAGGTCCCGGGTTCGATTACCGGGTCTAATTTAGATTTTGTAG
>DWEC01003791.1:0-10325 GCA_018245735.1 Microceris miodesmiata | reverse complement strand
ATACGATGCATCAGTATGCATCGGGGGACATCCAATAAAACTTCAATATTTTCTCAATGTACCCACATAAATAAATATAAATAATATATTCTTGGACATAGCATTAGGTACTAGCTGCTCAGTTGTTTTTTAACAGCCATTTGTGTCACTTAGTTATAAAAATAGTAGCAAATATGTAACAGCACAAATCATTTATGCACAGCGCCACATCAAGCGAACAGAAAAGTTTGCATGTGGCATATCTGGCACACTTATACTAAATGATGTGGATGTCTGTCTAACGTAGATCGCGCGCGTCGGGGGAATCTTTAAATTTACTTTCAGTGAAATTTTAGTCGACTTTAGTATGTATATTCAGAATTTCACAGTCGTTCTTCAAATATAAGTAAAACGTAAATAAGAATAAATTAAAAATAAATTATTTCAATTAAAAAAGTTGTACGAACCAAAAGGAACTTATTTTTATTATAATGTATTACGTAACTAATGTACTATGTTAGGTACATATGTATTCCCAAATAGTTTCCAACCGGTTTTCGAAAGAATTGCTTTTCAAGCGAATTAGGTGAACTTTTAGAATCGAATTTGTACCCTTTATGAGTAACGGAATCTACCAACTTGTCTCAAGGCAGTCTAAGTACATAGTTATATTCCTGCCTAAGCATATGGACGCGATATCATCACATTGGTTCCTGTGAATCCGAGGCCAATGACGTCACGCGCACGTGCACGGCACCACGTGCGCGCCATGCGTGATGTTCCGCGATGCGCTATGAATGGGTTTGCTGAACACACCACCGTAATTGTATGCTAATGTGTGCAAACTCAGATCGTGTGTTTACACCTCGGTACAAACACTACACACTCGTACTTCAGTGTTAGAACAGAAAAATATACATGTTCCGCCGACAACATCAAATATTACATCACTCAGCGGACATGTTATGATTAGTCAAATATTCCACATAATTACAGTGTCAATTTAATGATGATTAATAACAGATGGCGCCACGGGTGTTCTAAATCAGGCTATCAAAGTTTCTTCCTCGTGTAGGTATGCGTGTAATATTTATAGTATGTATAAACTTAAGACACTAATACGATAACAACACTATCAAGCGAAATCACCTGACCGAGACAATAGGCATTTATGACAGTAATGAATGAATACTCGATTTTACCATTTTTTAACTGCAACAATGGCACAAAAATGTATAAACGTGTTGACGATACAATTAAAAGGGCATGCAATGACACGTTTTGATACCATAATGGACTGATGGAACTTCTTTAAACGTGTGCTACATGTGCAGACTTAGATCGCATGTTTACATATGCGAGCGTGGGATGTTATTAAGGTGGTGTATCAAGTGCGAGAGAAGCGGTTCGTATAATCGCAGTACAAAAAAAACATTGAGATAGCACTTTGAATCAACGCGCCAACGTTCCACAGAATAATATACCTTTGACTCTCCAAATGGCAAATGGATCACCAGCCATAACCGCAACGTGTCCGCTGAATCAAGTATTACGTCATCGCAGAGAGCACATCTCGTCGACCGTTCCGGAGGTTTATATCACCCCCTTAAGTAAACAATGCTGACGACACCAGGTATATGATATGAGTAGGTAGCACGAACGTTGCACAGATCATCATAATATGTTCACTTATATATGTACATCAGCTGTCCGGTCGCCATATATTTCGCTAAGGTCAGTCTAATTGAGAATCACATGGTGTGAAGGCACATGGACGTATACGTTAATGTTCAATGATGCTTTTAGTTTTATGTCGTATATAAATCATTATCATTAAGTCGTATAATAACTTAGACGATACTAATGAACTC
Source organism: Microceris miodesmiata (assembly GCA_018245735.1). Classification (NCBI taxonomy): domain Eukaryota; kingdom Metazoa; phylum Arthropoda; class Insecta; order Lepidoptera; family Hesperiidae; genus Microceris; species Microceris miodesmiata. The sequence continues at coordinate 8,475 of DWEC01003791.1, read as the reverse complement.
TTAAACTGAAGCTCTTCAATATACGATAGCTTAAAACTTACCGAAACTTATGAGACTGTCGAATGATAGCGAAATGTGTAATAATAATAATAATATCGTGGAAATATCTCCATACATAGGTAAAGCATGCGTAATGATGATTAAACGGTATATAACATGTAATACATATACCTATATACATATACATATACCTATTTAGATATTTATTTTTACACCTGCACACAGAGTAAAATAATACTTGCGCTCATCGCATAATATCTATCATGAGTGAGAATCGAACTTACGACACCCGCTTCAGCTGATAGGATCACCAACTACTGGACTAGCAGACACGACATGTAAATACAGTGTGCAGTTCTACGTAACTCTTAATTTAGAGATTAGGAGCTTAATCCTCTTATCCGAAGTCGTACGCGAACGACACAACGCTATCCGGACCCGACTTGGGATTACATGGACGCTTTTCGTTAATCTAGTATTGCTCTATTTTGATTTGATTCGGAAAGTATTAGAGGCTCATTTTATTCATGACGGCCAAGTTAATCTTTTGAATGTTTGGTATATTAAACAACTATGATTAAGTATAATATAACATGTAGACGTCTGATATCCTATGTATGTATAATTAAATGTGAACGTTCAATCCTACATTAGATCAGACAATGTAAACGATCAGACACATTTCACATTTTTTAAGACTAAAGTCTACAAAAAATCTATTGTAATTTGGAACAAATGGGTCTTTCATTTTCAACTGGGACACAAATGTGAGAGGCTGAATCCTCTCGTTCTGAGATGAGATCCATGTCCAACAGTGGAACGATTCAAAGTTTGAAAAAAGTTGATATTCAAAACTTCATACATTTCGTTATATAATCATCATACAAATATTTGTTATGAGCGGGAATAGAATCCGCAAAGCTCAACTAAATAGTCAGTTTCATCAACCACTGATCCAAACGATCCACGTACATATGTATTACGTAAACGTGACACTACATTACGTAGTCTTTTCAACATTTTATATTAAATTTAATTCCTTATACCAACATAAATACTTATTATTTTAAACATTGAAAACATTAACATTATTCGGGTCGGTCCCATTAAGTCGTTTTTGATTTGCAACCGAATCACAACAGTCGGCAGGTGGATATTACACAATGTGGAAAAAAATACACATCCATATACAGACACGGTGCGTATCGGTAACGGTGTTAAACAGGCAGTAATATTCCAAGGCCAATGAGGTCTGAAGCAGTAAATTACAGCATAAGGCATGAGTGCATTAAAACGACTTGTTTTAACACCTCGGCGGGGCACCGAGCGCCGTAATCGGCACCTGCGCCCGGTTTTACGTCGACGCCGAAGCGTAAACGAGTATAATTACGGGTGCCACGTTAAAATCACGTCACATAAGTCCATTACGATATTGTTTAATATTCGAATTCAGTAGTTTATTTATTTTTTATGACATAAATAGTTTCAGCGAGAGATTTTTATAAGGACAACACAGGAAACCTTAACGATACATCGATGAAAAAAAGGCTCTTTGGTAACAGTTACAGATGTAGCTTATACTCTTTAATACCTCTTGTAACTTATAATTATCATCGTCACACTACAATCTCTTTAACACGTGACACTAGGTCCTTCACTGTTCACATCCACCTAATACTACCTATCTTCTTGAGGTAATACACGAATACATAATTACATACGGTATGTTAAGTATACATACATTTAGTATATTCCCGTATAAATTAATGTTAAAAATTGAAAAATCAATCTGAAAGAATCTGAAGTAAAGGATTTTGTATTTTACTGATGCGAACTCAAATAAAAACTCAATTCGTGTTTAGGCTGATATTTTAAGCAAAATTAAGGTTTACGCGGTAAGGTTCATTGAGTATTAAGGATTGTCATGTCTGACTGTTTTATGTTTAACTTATGGATCTCTTTAATACGAATTTAGTATCGCATTGATATGCAATCAACATTTTATGTATACCGGAGAAAAAATTCCAGATTTTCGCATTTACATAAAAGTATTTGAGATTATTATTGTTACATAATTAGCGTTAGGTCTGTTACGCGGTAGGCAGAGAATACCGAATGCCACATATTTCTATTTTTACTGACCCCACATGCTTCTTTTACATTGGGATATTAAAATTTTCGACAATTTATTAACACAATATATGTATGTACATCGTGAACTAAAAAGCGAGCATTGCTCGATATTTACGGCCAATGAAAGTCAGTTAAAGCACATTTAAAACATAAAACAGCGAGATACATAACACGAGAAGCAATATTAACTCGTTGTCAAACAGAGCCGAACGAAAATATTGCCGAAATAGGAATTTTACTTGTTAACGATTTTATGCTAATTTCTCTCAAAGCCGACTGTACACAGGCAGCGAAACTACTATGAAGTGAAGTGCCTACTGGAATGCTACTCGTGCTATAATTATATATAGGCTATATTATAGTAGGCAGCGGTCATAAATATGTGACCATTTGTGACTGTTCGCAGATGCACACAGGCACGAACATCTGTAGCCGACTACGAACCGAACTAGGAATAGGATTTTTGGATTTCGTTACTTTGCTAATAAGATTACTAATATTGTTAAATTGGTGAAGGAACTGCAGAAGTAGGAACTGTTATTATGTTTGATTATATTTATGTACCTAATTAGTTTTATACCGCCTGTCTAACGTAGCAGACGCTTCGCCTTGTTTGGGATCAGATGGCCATATCTGAAGATACCTTAATATATATTTATCATATCGCTTAGGTAATATGTGTTTCACGTTCATTATGCCAACGAAAAGAACAAAACAAGAGATTTACATACTAATAGCGCCATAAATTTAAACAATACTAAATTTAAACTAATTTATAACACAGTTTTTCTTGTATCCTGTTTTTTGCATTCTAATAAATGAGTGCTAATACACACTACTGGACATACATTTAAAGAACAAAAAGTTTATTTTTTTAATTACAAAAAAGAAAAAAAATAATTTGACAGAAAACCTCAAGAGGGAAAACGATACCAAATAATACCACAATCGGGGCCATTATTCACTTACTTTTTTCAATCAATAAAACCTTGTTTTAAGCGAGCAGTTATAAATACCCGTGAGAAAAAATACTCTACATAGAGCAATCTTGAGTGCTGTTTGTTATTTGCTTAGAGCAATATCCAGGAGTACATAAAATAAAATTCATTGATTTATTTACTTATCAATTGTATTATACTTGTTCTATCAATATAACACACGTTTTATTGACTGCATTGAGCAGTAAAAAGCCCGCATCGCATCCTGCAATCTCTGAACTGCATCGCCACGGCAGGCCCACGGTCGCGGTTGCACAATATTCTGTATATTTGGTTACTTAATTGGCTCTTAATTTTCGTTCCGCTGCACATCGGTTTGAAATTGGAATAAATTATCGGAGCATCAAGTTTTTTTTTTTTTTCATTTTGCTTCTTTTATGCTCATTTAAATGGAATTTTAGTGTTTAAACGTTTGCAAATATGCAATCCGATAAGGCCGTATCGAACCCAGATATACTCAGATAATATATTTCACACCGAAATTTAAGCATCTAAAGTACCTACATTAAACATTTTTTTTTCAATACTTAAACAAAATATCAAAAGACTACGACTGTACATAAACTCCAAAACAAGTAAATTGCACGTACTTCATTTCCCAACTTAAAAATTGTATGAATAAATTAAAAATCCGCATTTAAATGTTCAATGATAAGGCATGATGCAACTTTTGAAAGGAACTAAAGAAAAATCCGCATTTGAGAAATTTCACAAGTTCAACGACCCGATCCGATGGTGAAATAATAAATCTCGAACATCATCAGCGTAAATATAGCTCCACTCACACTCACATATATACACACAATCGGGACGGAATGCTATTCAATCGCTCCGATGGAAAAGTATGAAAAGGTAGAAAAACGAAGACGTTCTTGAATAGCGGACATCAATCACTTAGGACACCTTGAAAAGGCCGACCATTCAGGTCGGTGGCATCAAAACACTTTCACTCGCGATGTCATTATCATAAATCATAAGTGTTTCGTATTAAGACCGCAGGTGAGACGCTTTTGCGGCGAGATTCAAGGTCACGAGCGGGCGTAGGCCTCAGCTCGGGTTCACAGTCGAGCGAATCGATTATGATAGGAAAGCGTTATTCTCTTGTTTGTACTTGAAATCATCTCGCAATCGCAGAACGACGGAATACGACAGCTGTGTAAAGTTTCTTTTTAGAGAGTATCAAATGAGCTGCAGTCTCACGCAGCCGCTAGCGGCCGTGCCATCTGCGACCTACCTTGAACAGCACATTACGAATAGGCCTACGAATAGTTTCAGTTACATTCATATCAGTAATTAAACTTAAGCAACACGGGGCCTACGTAGGCACTGTCTCGTACGATTTTATTCGAAAAAGATCGCTTAAAACAAATTGAAGCACAAAATTTCGTGATCGGGTATCGGGTACTTATCTTATCTCACACATAATACATTTCGTGAAAGAGAAATTTTAACTTGTTGTGTAATGAGTGATTCATCGCGTTTTAATCCGATTACGGGTACGGAGCGGAGAGCGACGGTACGATGGTACGACGACGGTACGAGTCGGTCGGTACGCGCGGTGGTGATTTAATTTCGTTACTGCTTACTTAATTACTCACTTACTTATTCAATGTTACCGCTTTAGTCAGTTTTGTAGGCTTCGTTTAAGGCTCGATAAAGCAATTTAAGTTGAAACGGAATCGTGAAAGGCATATATGTAAATTGATTCTCCCGAATCTCTCTCTCTGTGCTTTTGATAAATTCACCTCGTGATATGCAAAAATAACGTAACATTCGTTGAATATAAATGTCGATATTGTACTTAAAACATTTGGCTCTGAATGTCGAACACAAGCGATAGGATAATGTTGCCAGTGAATGGCAAAATCTGAACGGTATTGGACAAATTTATCAATGTGTTGGGCAATTTGCGATGTAAAAATGTAAGTCAAAAACAATTTTCGTCATTCAAAACTCCTACCAAGTTTAAAAATATCACAATTACGGGCAGGAAACGGCGCCGGAAACAGCACAATATTGATATTTTTATTACCTTATTATTTTTATTGACAACAAAAATGCCAATAAAAATATAAATGCATCAAGTAATTTAAAATAAATACATGTAACATATATTTGCCAATGCTGGCACGATTCTGGTCTGCAGCTGCCATTTAGCATAATGTACCACGCTGCCCCACTGCCGATTATGCATTAATATGTAATGTATTCAAAACATCAATTACTTTATAAAAGCTATTTTAGGTTTGTTTTAAAAATTCAATATCTACCTTTTATTCTTAACGGACTATTCTAGAATTGAAAGAAGAACGAACAAAATTTATTCGCAAACATTGCATCACATCTACATACATTAGTAACTCTCTGGTTGCCCTCACACTTATCCTATACAAGTAAATACAACAATATTTCTCCATCTGTCATTAATTATGCGATTGTCAATTACAATACGCCATTAATTAATAAACACTGCACGTTCTTCCATTCAATTATGTATCACTGAAGAGGTATTAACATACAATGATGGACATAGCGCCTCACAAACATTAGTTCATCACAGTAATTCCATTATTGTGAATCATCGATCTTTAATGTTTCGATGTTGAATACGAATGGGACAGAAACAAAGCGAGGCTTAAGTGACTCATAATAATACACCAAGAAAAGTTGCCAAACTCACATGTTTCTTTTGCGTTCCTGTCGATTAAGTGACAAGCGGAAGCGGGCGAGATCAATTTATTAACGAAAATTAATCCTGTCAATAATTTCCTCTTGACTCGTGAAACTTTTTATGTCTAGATAAAAGAGTTGTCCACGGTTCAATTAATGAAACTGTTACTTATTTAACGTCAACAAGCAAACACGTGTAAGAACGTAACGTACACATGATTATAAATGTACCGGCTTAACTTACGTACGTTTTTCGGGGTGGGTCGATAAGTTTCGGGCCTGTACGAGGTCCTTCCTCATGAGCTCCCGCGCTTGCAGCGAGGTCGCGGCGGAGACTGTATTGACGGAAGAACCTCATACAGGTCTGAAACTAGTCGGGTCATTCCGAAAAACGTACCTGAGTTAACCCGGTATATTTGTAATCATAAGTATATATAAACACTCACGAAACATTTAATGGTAAAACGTAACGTACGTTTTGATATAATTTTTTTGTCATTACTCTGGTCTCTAACGACATTAATATCGATCTGTACAATAATTAAGTTATATAAAACGCTATGTACTATACCATACACCGCAAGCGTGCTATGTGGCAAGCGCGGTGTCAAAGTTGAACAACTCCATTACGAAGTATTTTGGCGCGAAAGAGAGTCTTAGAGAAAATGGAGTCACGAGAGTTTAGTGGCTCGTTTAGCATAGAGAAGCGAGATTGCAACGAACGGCTGAAGTACCTGAAACAAAATAATATTACACGTTAATAAAAACGAACGAATAATTTTACGATCGCATAATTCATGCCAGTATCGTTCGTATTAATCGCAAATCAGATGGTATTTTGAATGGAATAACAGAATAAACAAATGAATACCTGTTTATTATTTCCAGTTTTCGACCTTTTCTATCGAATCAACATTATGAACGACTCGAGAAATATCGGTTTTCATATAGCTTTTATCGTCAGACGCAATGCTGTCTTGTTTTATTACTTATGATCGTTACGATACATTTAATTTCCTCTATCATATAATACACATTACTAAAATTAACCTACGGTGCAAACTATACGTAATTGAAATAGTCGACTAAAATATGTATTTAAATGTTTCAAACATTAAATAGGAATTGTAAGTACCGATGTAGGTACAACAGTCAGAGCAATTTCTGGCGCAGTACATGGAGCTAGATTGCGTACATCATGGCCGCGCGAATGATCTTCAACCGCACTTGGATGTGGTTACACGAATTTGCTTGTTCTAGCTATATTATTATTATCAGTGGCGATTGTGAAATCCAATTCCAAAATCAATTTGTCGGCTGCCTCAATTATACAATCCGCGAGGAAATCTAAAAGGACATAGTGCGGTTGCACTGGCGATAAGAATAATTTTCGAATTGCGCCGCGCTGTGTTTCTTGTTTCGAAACATGGACAATTGCCATTTCGGATTTTACTCGGCGCTCGACATCGGTCATGAAGACTCGGTTAAATATGTACATCTATAATCATTCAATTGTTAGAATCACTTGCTTAAAAACACTAAAATAATTATTCTAGGTTATTTCCAGAAACTACTTATTACATTACATTAATCGATTTTGCCTCGTTGGTTAAGTGGTTGCAAACGCGACTGCCGATCGGGAGGTGCTGGGTTCAAATCCCTTGTCGGGTACTAACGGATTTTTTTAATTTAGAATTTCAAATCTCGGAGTCTGGATGTATGCCCGGTGTATGGCAATAGGCTCACCACCTATTCCATTGTGGGACTTAAACGTAACTGGTGAAACGTGGAGGTGTACTACACTCCTCTGCCTTTCCGTTCGGGGATTACAGGCGTGATGTTACGTTGGTATATTCGTTCCATCCTGGACGGAAAGTCCTATTCGCTTAGTTTTCGTTTACGTCCATTTTGTAGATAAGATGAAACTTAAGCCATTACCTTCTTAATGCTAGTGAAGATTGCAATCTTGTGAAACCGGAAACTAGAACGCCTCCTCAATACGGATTTGTGGAAGTTTTTTGATCAACATAAACGATTTCATCCCTATGAATATATCTAATAATGATAATTTGAACCTCTGCTCAACGTCCCCTTCCAAACACATTAAAAAATCGATAAAATCGCTATTAGCAATGAAAAACGTAATACCTGTTCATAAATTTAAGTCCTCAAAACAGAGTTACCAACTACATTATTTTTCAAACAACTGAGTAATATTTTAAATTCTTCTACAGCTTATTTGTTCACGTGACATTAATTAAAAGGGTCGTGAACTTAAACATGAAAATGCCAATATATATTCATTGGCCCGTACTGACTAGTACTACTATATGTTATGCTGCGCTGTTGGGGTAGGTTCGCACACGGCACCCCTTTTGAGGTGTACATTATAATAGATTACTTATAATGGGTATTGCATGAAGGCAATAGCCCAGTGATTAACTTCAACTTCACATTATAAAGATCCTGGATTCAAATATTGATGCGCACCTCTTTTAAACATGTGGTTTTAAAATTAAATATAAGTTGGTAGGCTAGTGGAGACAAATATATTCGAATAAACTACACTTTAGTGTTCTCTAAATCGTGCAAAATCTTTCAAATTCAAATTCAAATTATTTTATTCATTATAAGGTATACACATACACTCAATGAAGGTCATATTTAGTCATAT
>DWEC01003790.1:0-10326 GCA_018245735.1 Microceris miodesmiata | reverse complement strand
TTAACAATAGTTAATTATTTTAGGATAGTTTTTATGGTAATAAGAGGAAAATATTCCGACATTTCAATTGTTTTTTCATAGCTGTCTGTTAAACTAAGACTCGATTTAAATCTTTTTTTATGTTAAAAATTGGGAAACATTAATTTAAATTTGTTCTTGTATGTGTTCTGGAGTGGAGACCGCGGCTCGGCAACGTAGCGTAGGACGCTCTCCAGGTGGGTGGGATGACGATTTGCGAAAGGCTGTAGGCAGATGCTGGGTGCGAGACAAGCCGAGGACAGGTCGCGATGGCGCTCATTGGGGGAGGCCTATGTCCGGCAGTGGACTGAAATAGGCTGATGACGATGACGATGTATGAAAAAACTATACAGAAGCATATTTGACGTACATAGCAACTCCTGCTGTACTAAAATATTTTCCAGTAGGTCAGCAGAAGCAAAATTAATTCAGCAAGATAAATTAAATATTAGATGTTGAGAAACAGATGTTAAATGAAGTTAAAAAATTAACGTCATTACGTAACCTCAGCACCAAGAGCTCTCGGTCGCCGTATACCGCGTTTGAGATAAATTTCGGAGCGTCAGTGAAATTTTAATAACTAATTTTCTTGTAGAACTCAGCCCGAGGCGGTACGTACTCGTACACCGAACGCGGTAGATACGACTCTATGTAGATTATACAGCGCATATGTGGAGTCCTATTCTTTTATGTAATTTAGTGTAGGTATGGAAGAAAAAACAATGAACAGTCTGAAAGTTTAATTAATGTGAATTTCTTATTCGTGTAGAGACTAATGTTTAGAGTCTATGCGTAGAATTGTGTAGAAACTAGTCGGGCCATCCCGAAAAACGCACGTGAGTTAAGCCGGTACATGTATCATCATGCGTAATATACTTCTTTTATTTTGTTTTAGTCTATTATTTTGAAGTGGACGCAAAAACCACAATATATTGTATTTAAATACAAACGTACAGTACTTATTTCTTGTTGTTTTGCAGACGTAAATATTTTGATCACTGTAGGATATTTGTATATGCGCAATAATCAAGGAATTCGTTTATGAGTTTATTTATATTACACCATTGTAATGTTTAACTTTACATAACACTTAGGATCACCACCAGTATAAAATGACCCCCCGTTAACAATTAGTAAGAAATATTTCTGTTAAACTGTAGTAACCTCTTGATATTGTAAATTTTAAGACTGGAATAAGTAAACCACGTATTTACATATATTGCTCATTTGCGACTAAAGTGTAATATCTCAAAAGCACTGTCGTTCAGAAAATAGTTCAGAAAGTTTGAAGTCATAAATATTCTATGACTATTATAATAGTTATAAGTCATAGAATAGCCATGAGTCATAATATAATATAATGATATTATATTAGTCATAGAATAATTATGATTTCAAACCTTCTGAACTGTTTTCTGAAAGATAGTGTTTTTGAGATATTAAAATTCGTCGCAAATGTGCGATATGTAAATGTGCGTTACTTATAATTATGTAGCGTTAATTAAAGGGATGATCAAAGAAGCGCCGCGCAGCTATTGTGCCGACTTCCTGTTGCGCTTTGTATGGAGAACGGCGTTACTGAGAATTATAAAAGAATATTTTTATATGGCTAGAAAAGCGGATGGTAATAGTTGGAAACGAAGATCTAGAGATGGGCGTCACTGGCGCGCTGTTGGACAGACGCAAGTCCAGCAGTGTGTGGGAACAGAGCGATGATGATGAAATGCTGAATCAGCAGTGGTTGAAATTTGATCGTTGAAGCTTGCCGTCATTTAAAGCCGTGATTTATAGTATGTCCAGCAATTGATGGTAGTCTTAGTGTTTCCATCTGTAACAGCTTACATCAATACTGTATTGCTGCAAATATTACTGCTTTTGAGCAGACAATAGTTTAATGTTTGCGCCATTTTAAAGTGTCTGAAACGTTCACTTTATAAAATTGTATAGTAATTGAAATACATCTTTTTTTAAAATTCGTTTAATCAAACTCAGAAATTGCACGTCCATCCCTCTGCCGCCCGCCGCCTGAACGCCATCTTGAGCGAAAACACAAAGATGCTGAACAGCAAAATTTTCTTATGTAATTTTCACGCTCACACCCTCCTGCCTCCCCTGGGTAATTTCCCCGACCAGCGTAACGATCTCTGATGGGTACATCCTTCAGGAATGTCGCTCTTGTATTTTCGGTTTTATTAACATAAATAGTACCCATTATCTTCAATTTCGAAATTAAATTCAAGTTTTATATTTTATTATAAGCTACAATATATGCACTTTATGAACGTCATAATCACACTGATACAAATGATTTATTTTATAGTTTTAACATACCTCATAAGTGCGGTAGATTCGAAGCTTTTGTTACTATGTGACATAAGCTTTACTGCGTGACTACTAATATTTAAAATAATACTTGATAAGGAAATATACTTTATAAGGAAACGGTCAATACATATAATGATAAGATTATTTTCGCGGGAACTTTTATGTGTAATGTGAGTATTGTAACCTTTTTAGGGAGAGTTATCGTATGACGTAACTATGGTATGAATGATATGAACCCGTGGAGGTCTTATTAAAATGGTTATTTATAAGCTACTTAATTTGTTCAAAAGGGTATAAGTTTTTAATTGATTTTCATTACAAATATTTAACGACGTCAACGACGAGTTATATATAGGTACAAAGTGGCCGGCAGCGGTTGGAAACGAAGAGTTGATGATCGAATTCAGTGGCGTGGCTGTTTAGGAGAAGCCTATTTAGAACAGGGGACTGGAACAGGCTGAAGATAATGATGATTACGATGACAATTATTGGATTTGTTTATAATATTGTAATTGAACAATCTTCTCAATATAAACTGTATTTGGTCATATGTATTTACTATAAAGACTGGCCATAGAAAACGATATTTTTAAATTAAACCTTGTATTTGTAGAACGCAGTTAAATTTCTCTTGGCTGAAAATTATTTCAAACAGGACATTTTGAACTGTACCTAGATAGAAGATTATTACTTACCAGGCCTCAAGTGATACATCAAATACCTTTGAGTGTTTCTTAGCAATTACTGTACCTAGTAGTTAGAATAAATTTTTTAAACATATTTTAAGTAACAGATGATTAGAATGGATTTGATATTATAAGTTTGCGTTAGGTAATTTTTAATAAAAATAAGTATTATTTATTATTATAACAGCACGCTAAGTTCCGTGCGGGGTAGGTAGAGGACATTGAGCGTAGAATACTTCTATCCCTTTAGACCTAAAAAAGTGAAACAATTTATTAGTGTAACATTACTTGAATAAGAATATATAAGTTTTATTACAACTTACTTAATTCTGTTACCTATCGAACGACCCCATTCAATTCACCCTTTTCCATTCATCGGCTACCGACTGGCTTCACCCACGTGCAATTCCAGTTTATCTGGTTCACTACACAATGCTTTCAAAAAACCGGGTTTTTATTGAAAACAACGTAAACCGACAACCGGACCCAACCCTAGCGATAGACACGTGTTTCACCTTGTTTGATATTGGTGTTGTGTGTGGAGTTGTCGATTATTATTTCGTTTTCAATCGTAAGTTCTAGAATTTTTTTTATATTTCTTTTCTTTCTTATTGTACTTGTTCTGAGCCAGTGTCTAAGAAATAGACAATTAGGGCCTTCAATGTATGCGGTAACGCGTAAGGCAGAAAGTTGTGACCATAGTGTTGAAGATTTATTACTAGATAATGTAATGTACAAAAAATGCCAAAATGTTAAAAAATAAACAAAATCACAAACGTGAGATACATATGTCCAACAGTAGGTTTTTAATATCTAACATGTGAATACAGTAATCAAATGTCATTACACAATATCATTTATGTAATAAACATTCGACAGAATTAGTTAATTACTGGCAAGAGAGGCAGAACGTGCTGTAATTAAAATTACAAAATTCAATTTTGGAACGCGACGCCATCTTAGGTCTTTTATCTTGCACACTCACTAGAAAACGTCAAACCATTTTAATTATAGCGGAACGGTATAAAGGCAGTTTGTGGAGGCGAGCGGGAGGGGGTGTTTCTTTACATTATGTTATATTCAGGTTATTGTTTATTAAACTTCAGCTTTTAAAAAAAAAAAGGTTCACAATGCGATTATCAGTTATGTACTCACAAGTTGTTGTTATAATTATTTCGTATTCATCACGACCTTTTATATTCGTATTTTATACTCGTAATATAAAAGGTCGTGATGAAGTATGACATGAAATTTGGCGCGAATTTTTTGCAGATTAAAAATATGATTCGTCCTCCTACAGGTGATAATAATTCGTAGTAAAGATAAAAAAATTAAATCCAATACACAATAGACGAAATTGAGACTCCAAGCAGAAACAGCGTTATATTCATCATAGTATAGGGGCGGTAGTAAAAGCAGTTTATCGCGGGTGGGGGTTGGCACGGGGGTAAGAAGCAGAGATTTTATAGCCGAGTGCCGTCGCAACGCTTTTAATGGCTTATTTGCCCGGCCTCGGGGTGACTTGCCACCCGCCTTTGTATTGCTTTTATTCCGAAGAATGATAAGGTTATCGATGGACCTTGGGGATCAGCTCTCTGTTTATAGGCAGTGAAGGGATTTGGCTGTGTTATGATACGTTTGTTTCCTACACTACAAAACATTTTATTGTACTTAAAATTAAAAAGAAAACAATATGACAAGCATAAGAAAGTGAGACAATATTAATAGATATATTGTGCTATTACTAATAAAGTTATATTTTCCAGATAATCTTACTGTGGGAACTTAATTTGTGCCTAGTATTTGAGGACAGTTCAAGAAAAATACAACAAGTAAAAAAAACCTATTATAAGAAAAAGTTTTTTTTTAATCCACTTTGTTAGTTTATCATCGACAGCCTCTCTTAGTCCAGTGCTGGAGATTGATCTGCACTTATAAAGGGAGGTTCAGCCTCTAATTCTCACACTGGGCATGTGTTTTGGGGATAGTTTTATGTTTTAGTATACAAGAACTGTGTTTATTATGCTGCGAGATATAAGACACGTGCTCGACATTAAAGTGGAAATTTTATGGATTTTTATTTGCAATCAATGTACGGACAAAAGATTGTTATGAAATTGTAATTCAATCCCCATTACTCATTAAAATTGTTAAAAGTAATTCAAATTAATTTGAATTATTAATGTTAAAATGATTCATAAAACAGCCTAATGTCCTCCAGTAATTAATTTAATTACACCAATAATTGTATTTTGACAATGCGAATGAAAGTTAATAATTTAAATTTAATTTTCAATTAATAACAATTCAAATTTAATTTTCAATTAATAATAATTTAAATTTAATTTTCAATTAATAAAATATGTATTGATTTGTACGAAACGCTTTAGGAAATTTCAATGTGACATAGTTTTTAATATCTTTTAAAAGTATGACAAACAATTTGTTTATAATATAGTTATATTATAAGGTGAGATGATGTAAGGGGTTCCAACCACAATCTCAAGAGCCCAAGCCAACCTCAACTGCACGTGGTGCACACTGCTATAACAGACGAGGCTCTGACGACCGGCTGATTGCGGTATAGCGTAGCCTAAATAGGTACGGCTAAATGACCTGGCCGTCGACGGGTAGCAGCGTCGGCGGTGCGAAAAGCTGTGCCCTGCGATCTCCAACTCGCATGCCCAACATATACCTAAGGGGAGGCCTATGTCCAGCAGTGGAATAAGATAGGCTGATAATATTATAGTTCTTGTATCAGATATTTATCAGAATATAGTTCAGTTCTTGTATTTTGGAGTGAGATATAAAATAGATTTAACTATTTACTTAGATGTTACAAAATCATGGATATACAAAAACGTTATGCCGTCACAGTTGGCGTTGTTGTCATTCCACAGTGTACCTCAAGGGAATTTCGGATTTAATTAATATATACAAATAGAATTCTTCAATTCTGACCGCGTCCGGACCCAAGACGTCGGGGACACGGGACGGAGGTCCCCGAGGAAAATTTAAATGACTTAACGTCGTGCTTTTGGTAACCGTTGGAATGTACTTATTCTTATAATTTAACACCTCAATGGGACAACGTGGTCGAGTGTGGAAAACATGTCGACATTTGTAGAAAAACGTTGAAAAGTAGGTCAATAGATCTAAAACATTTTGTTGATATGGAATAAAAGAAAACATGTAATTAATAAATGATGTTTATTGATAATATTTAGACACGAAGTATTTCAAATTATTAAAAATTATACAATATTTCTCACACAGGCAAAGATAAACCCTTTATGCAGAAACAATCGCCACTTTTATCTGAAACAAAAGAAAGATTATTAAAACCTTCTACTTATTTTTATGCATTTTTTAATTATAAATACATGTTTAAATCAGAAGTATTTTAACGTAAGATGAAAGACAAAAGGAACGATATGAAAATAATAAAAAAATCTTCCAGCATCTTATATTTTTGATGTTTAATACATATTTGATCTCAAACGTAATTTTAATGCTTTCTTAAATATTTATTAAGGTATTAACAAAAAAAAATAATTAAACGAAATTTCATTTTTGATTACTAAACAGCTTATATTAGTAGATACTAAACACGTTTAGTTTATTTATGTGATATAATTTTAAATTTTTGGCCAACGACAAATGATTTAATTACTCATTATTAATTATCCTCGAATAAAAAAATAATATAACCTTTATCATTATTAATGTAATAACGGAGAAGTATTAATAAACTATCGCCCTTCAAATATGGCCACAAACACAGGTTAAACACATTTCAGATAATGTATTAACAATGAAAATGAATTTGATAATAACAACTGAACTGAATGTTAGAAAATACATTATTAGTCTAAGAGAAAGCTAATGACAACATAATAATAACTTCTAATGGTGGCAACAAACTTTTATGAAACCGCAAACGAGCCCCGCTAGCTTTGGAAAGCAGCAAGATGGTCGTCCAAACGCCGCATTCTAAAACAGCGAACTTACTGTTCTAATCTCGAAACTAAAATCAATACCTTTTTACTCTACCCCCGAAAATATTCCAAACTACCCCTCCGCCCCTGATAGCAACGACAAAGTATTATTTAATTTCCATCGTCTTTTCTCCATTGTAAGGTGCAGAGTGAGATAAAACACTCTATCGTTCTATTCTTTCCGCTAAGACGTTCCTTTTCTCTCTCCATTGGCTCGTTTTACTAAAAATACGAGTGGGAAAGGGACAAATATACATAAGACGTTGCTCTCCGTTTTCTTAATGACGTCATATAGATTTATAGGTGTACGGCAAGGGTGTTCGCCGCCTCAGGGGGGCAAAAAGTTTCGTAACCCGTTTTATGAATGTTTTAACACGGGTTTTTACGTTTTTACCGACAACAGATGCCGGGGTTGGTTCGTTCACGATAATGAAGCTTGTTATTGTGTTTCCCGCCTTTTTGTCTTTTTTGTCAAGTTGAGCTATGAATTCATTGGGTTACAAACATTTAAAAATATATATAGCAAAAGGAAAAATGTATGTACGTTTTTTATCTCTAACTGCTTTGATAAAACAGTTAGAGAACATGATATGTTTTATACAACTTGTTATTAGACACGTAAAATGATACATTTTACGCGTTAATATTTTGTGATAAATATAACTGTGACATAACACAATCAGCTTACAACTCAGTACGAATTATCATTTTGCTACCCAATTCTAGAACTGTCTATGATTACTAAAAGATCACATAAAAATCCCTTTGACTATGGCAATAAAATGGCACGCTTCCAACTAAGGGAATTTAATAGATTCCAAATCCTTACAGCATTTCGATTCAGACGGTGTACGGCGGAGTAGGAAAGCATAAAACGAGGGAGGCTTGTCGGAAAAAGCTAGCAAATCGCATAATCTTGAGACTAGAGCACGTGCCGTGGGGAGTTCGTCTATATTAGAAAGTCTACAGACTAAATATTAAATTATTTAAATAGTACACATGAATTTGAAGATAATGAAGTAAATCAGGTTTATAAGGATAGAGATACTATATATATATGTGACTCGGTGTTCTCTGCCTATTCCGTAAGGGATCTGGCGTTATTAAATAGCAATAATAAAATCGAATGACCATAACAATTTGGATGGGCAAGGTCGCTGGCAAAAGGAGAGTTGGGCGAAGAAGAATGTCGTGGCTCAGTAACATCCGAGAGTGGACTGGTATTACGAACGCACCAGAATTATTTCACCTCGTAAAGGATAGGGACGGATTCCAAAAAGTGATTGCCGACCTTCACTAGTTGGAGAGGCACATGAAGAAGAAGAAGGATTTTTAAAACAATTAAAAGATTCTAAAGTGCGAGTTGGATATAAATCGCAGTAACAAGAAACCTTACTAAGCACAGCAATGTAATAAGCTGTGCGTGACTTACATGTTCGATTTTTAAAAATTTAAGAGTCTTCTAATCTCAAAAGTACATATATGCCGTTATTATTATATCGCGAGTAGGGCAGGCGAAGAACACCGAGTATCAATCATATCTATTCTCACAGATCTGACGTCCATTTAATAATTGGATTTTCACAATGCAAATTGCGTTACTTCACAGACGCTATAAGAAGCTGAAGCTAAATCTTCTGCAGTTCTAATAGAATTAATTATCGAAGCGAGGTCGATATAAATGGGACGCGGAAAAGCGTCTTGGAAATATCTCCCGGCTCTAATCTTATAATACGCGGTGGAATCATTATTGTGGGCTGCAATACTGGCTGTAACTCAGTTACCAGGTGCTCGACTAGTTCTATTTTTATCGGTTAAGATGTACAATTTATTAAAAAGTCTCGTGGAAATAGTTGGACTTATTAATTTTTATTTCTGATGGGTTTTTTATTTGTTTAAATTGGTTTCAAGTGGATTGAATTTGTCTTTTCTTGACGTATTGCGACGTTTTACGTATTTGCATGATTTTACAAGTCGATATGGTTAATGTATGCAATAAAACTATAGGTAATGGTCCACAATCTATTCTAAAGTTTTAAGACTTATTGGGAATACCTTAATAATAAATTAACTAAAGAAATCACACATCTTAACGTTGGGAATTAATTTTTTATAAGCTCAAACGCTTTATGTTAATCATTTATGTTTATCATCACTATCATCGAGCTGTCTATCAGTACCATTTTGTGCATACTCTACTCAAAATGCAACATTTTAATAAGCGTATCCGAGCCGAATTGTTACCATGTATTAAGACGTGTACTTAAAAAGACGTATCGTACAAACATCACCTGGCAACGCGAGTAGGTGGTAGACGGTGCACGAGTTTAATAAAGAGTCAGGTGCCTTAACGGATGCGAAGGTTGTGCACTACGTACAGAGTAGAGTGACGTCAGAGGATAGTTTTTTAATTAGGTGCGTTGGTTAGTAGTAATTTGTAAATGACATAGTGATACGATATTTATCTAGTTTTACTGTTTGTCTGTGAATGTAGACCCTTGAACTTGTGGTGATGATGATGATGATTTTATATTGTATCGTACTTTATTTTGCCGATAAAATAGTAACCATGGCGATGTATTTTAAATTACGCGAATGTTATTACCTTATATTAGGCATACATAGTTAAATATCCTATTTAACTATGTATGCCTAATATTCAATATCAGTACGATTATACGATTAAAAATGCACATACATCTCATATCATATTTATATAGGTGCTCTAACCTACTGAGCTAATGAGTCTTTCAAAAAATCTAAAATGTGTGGGGTCTACCAATCTGCACTTGGGCAACGTGACAGACTATGGCCTTAACCCTCTCAATACGAGAAGAGACTCATATTCCAACAGTGGAATGACAAATGGGTCGATTATTATTATTAATATTTTATTATACTTCCCACCTCTTTATGAAAAAAGCGTTGATTGACGCTCTCTCTATATAAGTTTATACTGCTACGTCTTCTTTACACTAAGCGGCGCCATCCGCAAGGCTCTGTCTAAACGGTGACTTCAAACTCTGCTCACCCGATAGTGGCGCCACCTGCGGAAAATTTCAGACTGCCGACATATTGTGACTTACTGAAATCTTTTTATATCGATTGTAATTTAATACAGTGTATGCGAAACAATATAATAAAATTGAATTATAATTGCCCGTTGGTTCAGTGGTTGGTGAACTGCACTGCCAAACCCGGGTTTGATTCTTATTCTTTACATTTTTTTGTGTAGAGGACTTAAATGTTTGTTTGTATCTGAGTGTAAAAAACATTAATACAGTATTTACAAAATCAAC
>DWEC01003789.1:0-10327 GCA_018245735.1 Microceris miodesmiata | reverse complement strand
ATAACGCCGGTCTAAATTTAGACGATTGTTAAATTGCATCGAAATTCGCAAGTGATTGGAAAAGAGAAGAAGAAAAAAGAAGTCAAAGTTTTACTAAAAACAACAGATTTAGTATTCGCCGGTTAACGTTAATGCCATTTGGTTGTAATTATATTTTTCATAATCACATTGTGTAAGCCGGGCATAATTGCTGGAGAACTGACAACGAGATCAGTAAGCGACTTCTGAAGTGGGAACGCGATGGCGCTCATTGTATGTAGCCTATCAAGCAGTGGACTGAGATAGGCTGAATATGATGATGACATTGTGCGAGTAGTCCAGTAACATTGATTGCTACCTTTTCTATCAGCTGTTTATTCCATATATACTTAACATACTACTTACAAACTACGTACGCAATATTAGGTACTAGGAAATCGTCTAGAAACATGACTGACTACCTACTACTACCTTTAGAATAGCTATATTTTCACTAAGATGATATTGATTATGTGCAGTATGCAAAGCTAATCGATCAAGCAACTTTCAAAAGAAAATGAATCTATAAGAGATTATAAAGTATGGATTTGTTTATTAAATTAGTTTTTTTAAATTAAAAATGGGAAACGAGCAGGCCGGTCATGTAGACATCTCTTACAAATCTTTAATGATACTATAAAAAAGGACTCATAATGAACGTTAGACAAGTACATTAAAATGTAAATACTGAAATCTCAATTTTTTTTCATTTTGAAAAGAGTCTATCCGTGTATTGACGTAGATGAAGCTTTACAAAATAACGATCAATTTAATCACGGCGATTTTTATCTTTTTCAACATACTTAAAAGTCATATAGATAATAAATGAATTAATTCCGTTATAATTTTATCAATAGTTAATTCCGTTACTTTACTCGATTATCTTGTTTTTTCTAGCTACTATAATCTCACTACATATATGCTCACGAAAAAATAGCAGAAAAACATATATATATGTATATATGTATATATATATATATATATATATATATATATGTATATATGTATATATATATTAACATCGTAGAATAACCGTGTCTATAAATACATGCAAACATTTTTGAAAGACAAGTCTATAAACGACGGAAGTTTCCGAATAGATATTTTTCGCGAACATCGCATCGCATGTTGTTATTATCGCGTATATTGTCGCAACGGCGCGGTGTAACGCGACGCGCTCTGCGTTCGGCGACACAACGCTTGTCGTCCCCCGCGGCTCTGCGAAACAATGGCGGCCAATCGAGCCGTCATATTCGGCTTATAAATTCGTGTAGTTTTTAAAGCTCTGCCATATAACGTAACTACGTCAGTTTCGAGGCTTTGTTCGTGTATTTTTGTGCTGTTACATTCGCGCGTCGCCGCTTTGAATGTTTTAGCACAATTCTTACAATTTCCGAACGATATTTAAAATGGACGGATAATTGATTTTTCACGAGCGTTACAATAAACATGCTTTATGCTCTTTATGTTATAAGTATGTATCAAGTTGTGGTGTTATTACATCCTATATTCCAAAAACTACACAATTTCCACGGAAACGTTATTTATCATTAAGAAGGGGCTGATGCGATTAATTCTTCATAAATTCTCTCAATTGTTACCATTTTTTTTAGGTATATTCAAATGTTAGCGCAAAACACACACACTCGTACCGCGGATTGGATCCTCGTGGCCCATATACTTTTAATATAGACGAGCGGAGTTACAGTTCGTAATGAGTGTAGCGACGCTCTCAGACATGCGGTCTCCGTAATTGCCAAACTTTGCGTCAACCCGGCCCCGGCCCGCAACTTGTCTCTTGCCATTGTTCTCGTGACGACGCGTGTGTTTAACTCTCACAGCGCTTAATGCATCTGAATGATGCGAAATTATACTTATAACTGTGTCTATTGTATAATAATGAGGTCGATTTTGGATTTAATATCCATGGACTGCGTGCTCTATTCCGAGAATTCATGTCTGAAATCTTTGTTTAATGAAATAACTATCCGAGCGTCGGGTCCGTATTGAAGCGCAATTGGGCGTAAAGCTATTTAAATCTGAATAGGGCATTGTGGAGCTCGTCACCTTGATTCACCGCCGGTGCGGGCGTCTCGTCCTTAATAAAGTTAGAGTGCCGTCGACGTCGCCCACGGATCGTGACGCCCGCAACGCCCTCCGGCGGCTCCACCGATCATCTAGCTTAAACTAAAGGCGCCGTTCAAACTTCTCCTTAAGAAATTCTTTTGTTTTAATTCGAGCTTCGTTTCAGCACCAACATTACTCGCTATCGACGTTTCGTGAAGGTGATATAAAAAAATATCGACGTTTTAACTCATCCGAGGCGTAGTCTTCACTCAACATTAACCATTTATAAAAACGTCTACTCGACATTTTAAATAATGTCCCGAAAAAACGTCAAAATATGCATACTGCTGTAGCAAACGTCACATTTCGTTCAGTAATATAAAAGATTATTTGATAACACAACAAACACTTCTTATACGCTATTTCAATGCGCAGTTGTTTCATAACATTTATATACGTGAGTACGCGGTGAACGAATTTAGTTATATCAGTGGTATAATCAGAGAATTAATTGGATTACTTCACAAATAGGGTCGTCGTAGATTACTTAAGTAAATATTCGATATCAGCGACATTTCAGTATTATTGCTACGGCTCGAGGAAGTGGGAGAATGCGCCGGGAATCGGCAAAGACGTTTGTTACGTAAATATCGGCTGGGCGTGTTGCGAATTAGGCAGAATTGTGAACAGGGCGGCGTCATACAATATACATCTGTCACGTACCCATAGAGTAGATACTGAATATTCTAAATTAACCTCAGCATGTTGATAAGAATAAAATTAGGGGTATGCGTATATATATTTTATAAACGCATTTTCATATTTTATTCACTTTGTTCTACCTACAACCAAAAATTAAAATAAATAGATCAAAGATTCAGTCCGTTCTTTTAAGAGCATGTTAATTTATGTCGCCACTAAAACGTTAACGTAAATGATGTCAAGGTGTAATTAGCATTTTTTTTCCGGCGCCGCTGCTGCATATGTAATAGAGTATAGAGAGAGAATGGGACGCTTGCGCTTGCCACTGAACGGAAATTCACAGCCTTTCCATTTCTGGTTATGTGCCGATTTATATTCTGAGCCCACTCGCCGCCTGAGAAATCTCATGTTGGAGGTGCTCTTTCAATTTGAATCGGAACACTCGGATCGGGGAATAATGTATTTCGATATCGACCCACCCTCGCTACGAATCCTCCTGTTTATCGCCGTTCTCATTTATTCGGGCGTCGTCGCGCCTTTATTTTTTCAACACCAAGCCACTGTCGCACTGTTGTTTATCCCCAGCGCGTCGCTATTAGCAGGCTCTTTGTTTTCAGACACAATCAGGTCGCTCACGGTTAATTGAATTGTGATATAACAAGTCTGTCCCACTCCGGGTTTTTCTCATTCATACATGTTCTCCTACTGACATTGACTTGCATGAATGTTGTGTCGTTTTATTTTGTATAAACAATTTTCCTTTGTGCGTTTTAAAAAAGACCTATCGGTATGTGTTGCACTATTGTCGCGATTCTGTCTTGCGACCTGTTCTTGTGCTCTCAGTGATACCAATGTCAATGTCAACTTTAAATTATACTAATAACAGCATACCAAGTAGTTGACAATGATAAGAATAATGATCTCTATGCTGATAATGATATCCTTTACCATTTGTTCCACTGCAGCCTTTCAGAAAATTTGCTCCAACGCTCGGTCCTCTGCAGATCATATCAAGCCCCTACTATCCGCTACAAACTCATCGGTAATTTTTAGTAGGTAACGACGGATTATTCACACGATTAACAATGCTTAATATTTTTCTCTCCTTAGGGATAACATTTGTCACCCTCAGGAGACGGATAATGAGACGCGACACACACGCGCATTATGAGTAATGGGCTGTACGGTTATCATTTACATTAAATTCCCTTGCTATTATTATAAAGTTAATGGCACCGAGATAATCGGCGATCGCGTCGTGTGGCCGCATTCACAATTAAATGATTTTAAACGGTTTCCATTTCGTGTTTGTTTTGTACTTATTGCCGTTTCAATTTAACGCCGCTACAGATTCCACTTCATTTAATCCAAGCATTGAGAGCGACGGAATTGGTGTGTTCTATGTAGTACACTGTATAATGTTATGTGAGTTTCGTGCTTTTAATCGTTTTAGTTTCGTGATATATCTATGATGAATGTCCTTGTGTGTATGCGGAGGTCTGTTTAATGGCTAGTTTTCATAACGGTATTAACTTCGTATATTCGTGGAGACCCATATTCCAACAGTGGAATTATAATGGGTCGATCATTATTATTTTTATTTTATTTTATTAACTTCGTATAGAAAACTAACGAATAGAGGACACAGAATATTTAGGTTAGAAATATGAATATTATTAATTTCCGTAATTATAACATTACATAAATAACTTATCAATGCACAAATAATCACATAGGTGTTTATATAAATAACCAAGAGATCACAGGAACGTCTATTTTCACTGACATAATAATAATTACACGCGATCTAATATCAAGAGTTAAGGTATTTGAGGCTTGCAAACCATTTATCTAAGATACAAGTGTACGAGATGAGGCGAATTATTCGTTTGATGAGTACGTAGCGATGCCAACATTGCGGCTACAACAGCTATACCGTATTATTATGTATATCCCAGAAATTGCTGCTCGAGAAACTTAAACGAAAATCCTCTCACGTTCGAAATCTTTCATATTTGTAGACGATTATATCAGATCGTTTTGGTCCGACGGCATGAAAGCATTTTAATGATTTTAAATTCTTATTAAGTCATTTCACCAAGTTCCTTAAGGGGTAGGCAGATAGCATTGAGTGCCAAATATCTATGCATGTGACACACTATATACATAATTATATAATGATATTATTAATCAATCATATTAACAGAAGTATCTAATTTTTCTGTGCAACCAATTGACGTATTTAGAGACTTAGATCCTCAAAAAGCTACAATTAGGTACAAAGTGCCATATTTAGTTAATAGTAAAATTTTGACTTTATACTTTAAGTAGAACTGTGTTATATAAGAAAGCGAACGTCTGGACACTGGTCACCGAGAGCGGCCCGCTCATCAAGCATTCGGGCCGCGGCTCGGCCGTCCTGCGGGCCCTTAACCCTAACAGGCGGCCCCGCGCCTGCTATTCCACGACTGTTTACGTCGTTCTGTTTGATAATCTGCTATTGTTTCGTGGGGACGCGAATTGTGCCAGTTATCTATTGGGGACGCACGCCGCCTACTAATACCTATTGAATAAATAATTCATTCTCCTCCCGCTGGATGGATAATCACAAATTTCCAAGTTCTTAGAATGCTAATGAGCGCCGAAGTCAAAAGCTTAATTTGTATATTTGATGCGTCACATTGTACCTAGTATTTGTACGGCGGCAGATTATTGAGAGTACAGAGTAAAAAAGGAATTTTTGGATGCGGTGCAAGTTATATATTTTTTTATTGACTTGTAGTAGTGAGATGTGAGACTCGTGTCGTGTGTAACATAACTGGTGAAACGGAGTGTAGTACATTCATCTGCCTATGCCTTGATGGAAATAGGCGTGACTTTATTTTAAAACAGTTTCAGGGTTATTTTGACATTATAAGGAAGGAAGTCGTTTCACGTTTCGTTTTCCATAGATTCAGAGGCGAGGACGATAAGGGATGATTTCATAGAGAGCACTCGGTGTCCTTTAGACAGTCGCGTGTAATATTTCGTTGATAAGACGCAAGTCCGTATGATTCATGAGCCAATTTTATTTCCGTTTATGTGCCTATTTGTATTCTCTCTATTGGCGCGGCTAGAGAAATCTCTATACAGAAGAGCTCTTTCAATTTGAATCGAAACGGCCGAATCGGGATATAATTTATTTTAGTAGCGACCTTTTTTATTCGGAACGACTCTGTGTGCTTAAGTTCTTTTGAACATTTTTCATGCTTCCGCTACCTTTAATGGCCTCCATGTTTATTAACCACACAGAACGTTCTATCGTTACATGTACGTACCTACATACATATATGGACCGTCGGTATTTTATGTGTTTTCATGGGCGGTTATAAAGGATTTGCATCGCTCTCAAATCGAATGCCGATGCTGATGTGGAATCAGATCGAGTTCGACGTCCGTTGGTGGCGAATTGTCATGGAATATTCATGGAAATTATCATGTGACATAATAGTCCTTGAATAGTATGAGAAGTTCTGGAATAAGCGTTACTGTGAGGATAATGTGTCACCATCGCCAGTAAATTGCCGGTTTTAAGTTTTAATTTAAACAAAAGTGTTGAAATAAAATATGTTTTTTTTTTCAAACCCATTACAATTCCACTGTTGGAATACGGGTCTCCACTCATGCTAAGAGGGTTAAGGCCACGCTGGCCAAGTGCGGGTTGGCATACTTCACACACCTTAGAAAAGTTAACCTTGTTTAAGCCCTAGCAAATATTAATATCGCAACTTAATGTCCTCAATTCCTAAGTATTCAGTACCCGTCGCCTATTCACATTATTACCACGTGTCATGATATACGGGTAATATACACGATACACCGAATGATCCAGAACATATCAACCTTATTTGATTATAATATCGTGTTACCTCCGTTCCCTGTTTAATATTACATACGTATTCGTTCTGACAACTTATCTTATCTGAAATCCCCATTGTCTTCAGTTAAACAAAACGTTGAAAACTGCGGGTGTACATTTCCACGAGATTGCTCAATTACAGCTAGCTGTACTGTTTTCAATATTTTCACGGTACTACTGTACCATAAAAAATATGTATTTATGTACTTATAGATACATATTTTCAGGCCAGGTCCCTTACGAGGCAGGCAGAGAGCACCGACTGTCAAAAATCCCTACCCTCCCCACTTGCCATTCACCTTCTTCGTTCATAATTCTCATCATGCATGCACGGCGATTTCGGAGATCTCTCAGTCCCCCATCAGCTATAAAGTACGGTACATATCAGTCTTTTTATGGTACAGAATTGAATATAAACGTATAAATTTGTTGGGTGGTAAGCAAACGTTGTTGTTTATGTAATTGAGAGGGTAATGAAATTTCGACGATACGATAGCGCGTTGCTGACGCTGCGCTCCGCCGGCCGCCCGCCTCGCCCGTCCTCTCAAACACGCTAGCGTCTTACTGAAATCTAATTTTCGATAATCCCATGACTCAGTCCGGTCCGTGAGTCGCAATTCGAGCAATAGTTGCCATTATGTTGTTCTTAGAACGTGGCCTAATTGATTTTCATTAAATCATTCTTGAATTCGTCGATGCAAAAACATTAAAAGTGCATAACTTGAAATGGTTGTTTAAAGTAAAAATATAACTCTATTTATTTGTATGGGATTATTGTCTACAAGGCATATATATAATATATATACATAAGGCATATAAAAAAAATTCTAAGGTGTATGAAGTCTGCCAACCCGTGCTTGACCAGTGTGGCAGACTATGGCTTTAACCCTCTCAATATGAGAGGAGACCTATATTCCAACAGTGGAATTATAATGGGTCGATTATCATTTATATAATATCGGCAATCTAGAAAGTGGGAATAGATAGACACTTCTTGTTTTCCTTGTTAACTACGAAACATATTCTCTGCAGGACTTAGAAGTCCAAGATTGTTTCTAAACCGGTTGGCCGTCTTTTTAAAATCTCGTTTTAGCTAATCCCGACGAGCGCAGCTTCCAATAGATTCAGCCTTTTCCTTCTTCCTATTGCATTGTTGCGAAAATCCCTTTTAAACCTCTCATGTTCGAAACAGACTTCAGTGGAAACGATTTTGTCGTACTCTATTATACCTGAATCACTATTAGAGGAGAGACGTCGCATAAATCTTAGTGCAAGGGCCGATAGCGTCGTTTCAGCGGTTCCCGAAAGACTATTTTCTTCTGGTGTTTTATAGCGATTGATTTAATTTAAGAGCGATGTCGGCTTGCGGTTTCGCTTATAAGAGGACGTACGGCAGACGCTTAATTTGGCCGCGGCCGGGCGATGCGCCGCTCCGAGCGGTCTTGTGGTGCGAGGCGCTACAGCCTGATTTATGCTGTTTGCGCGTAAAGCGGAATTAATGGCTTTATTA
The DNA here is from genome assembly GCA_018245735.1 of Microceris miodesmiata. Classification (NCBI taxonomy): domain Eukaryota; kingdom Metazoa; phylum Arthropoda; class Insecta; order Lepidoptera; family Hesperiidae; genus Microceris; species Microceris miodesmiata. The sequence goes on along the minus strand of DWEC01003789.1, from coordinate 2,132 downwards.
CTCTTCTCTGTTTGGGGATCTCTCCGCGCGATCCGTGCTCATCGTGGAAAATGTCATTGAATTACGGGAATGCGATTCGGCCTTGCGGCCGGATCCGTATCAGGGATTACAATGCCCATCAATTACGGGATTTTCCATCGGCGCCGGTGACTACGCGTATAAAAACTTCACTTTTAAATTATTTTAAGTAAACACGTTAGAGTTAATCCGCGTTAATGGTTTAGTTACGACTCGCTAAATGACTTAGTGGGACGTTTTATTACGGTCCTCGTATGCTTTATTTTAGAGGCTATGAAAGGCTTAACACTCAAAATCCCACAGAACAGAATGGACTCGGGACTAGTACTAGTTACTAGTAGTTGTGTATCTATTGATCTTTTTTAAAATTACTTAATAATTGGCACTGTATGGTACTGTACTATGGAGAATATACGTTAAAACTGCATATATAAAATATTACTCAACATTGTTTCGATGATTCGCGACGAATGTACTGAAAAAAAGATGCTGAAGAGTTTTTGATATACCGCCTCGTTGGTCTAGGGGTTGCAAGCGCAATTGTTGATCGAGAGGTCCTAAGTTCTATACCCGGGTTGGGTACTATTAGATTTTTCTAATAGACTTTTCTAGTAATGGCTCGGACACTGGATATATGCCCGGAGTATGGCTATAGGATCAGCACCTGTTCTATGGTGGTATTTAAACGTCATTGATAAAACGTGGAAGTCTCTATCTATATATGTACTCTGCTTATCCCTTCGGGGTTTACAGGCGCGATGTTACCATAGATCATAATTATATCATTATTACATTTTTTATCCATTTTATCATTCTATTTGTAACTTCTACGTTTATGATATTGGTTTGATATAATTTTAAGAGTCGGTAGAGTAAAACATAGCCCGTAATAAATAGAGTGTGGCGCAGTGAAGTAGAAAAAGTCACATGAATCAGAACGGAATCTAATATGTGATTAATGCGGCTGCACGACTTTCATTATAGAATATCATAATTCTTGCGGGGGTAATATCCAGTGTGACACACATTCCGGGCGGCGGCGCAGCGCGCAGGTGAAAAATTTGAGCTCCGACTCGTTGTGGCGCGGGCTTAGTGTTTTATCTCGGCTTAGCGTTACGAGGATTTGTGGCTCACTAAGTAACGTTTTATGTCCCTGAAACGCCTGCAAGTTTGCCCCTCCCACCCCTCTGTCCCCCCCAGATAAATATGTATCTTTGATCTTGCATTCGAACGTACTAACGTGGCCGAGGTACTTATTTTGTTGGGTCAGCTTTAACGAAATAAAATATGTATGTTTATTATACGAAACAAAAAGAAATCGCATAACATACCGCCTGTACGTACCTAAAGCTACGGGGAGGAATATAGTACACTCTCACGGTTCACCTATGTTGTACGTCCCACTTTGCAATTGATGTTAAGAAAGAAATAAATTTAAAAAGAAATTAAGTATACTGCAATCAAAGACAGTAATGAGGCAGGCTATATTACAGGTGAATTGTATTATTCGGAGCTTGTAATGGCGGTGGCACGGAATGCAGATAATGTTTTGTTGGCGAGAATGCATCGGGTGCAACTGAACTGGATTTCCTTTATAGTCTTAACCGCGCCGGAATCGCAAGTCGTAAATAACGCGCAGTGCACGCTCGCTTCCTTTCTTTCAGCTCGGGACTGAACCTTCGCAGTTCTCGCTGCTGAAATATATCGGCGAACTTCGGTACTTAGGGACCGCAGAACGGGAAAGTTCAGTTGCGGAGACATAATAGGATTAGCGAATTACTTGAACATGAACACTGGGCGCGGTGACGTCCTCGTAAGGAAATGTAACAAGTTTTTGTGTTCGCTTAATTATGCATGAGTTATTTGAAGTATGCGAAACGTGTGGAGCAGAAGCGCGGCTTATGGAATGGAATTTTGGAGTTTGGTTGGCCACTTTGTCCATGTTGCTGTCGTTGTCTGTCGTGGAACAAGACCGCGGCAGACCGGCATGCACCGAGCGAGCCGGCGGAATGTGTACTGCTATATAAAGGAACCATGCTGAGTTGCATTGTATATGTAACTCAACATAATATAACGCATGTATTTTGCCAAGTAGATACGCAGAAAAGTCTAAT
>DWEC01003788.1:0-10327 GCA_018245735.1 Microceris miodesmiata | reverse complement strand
AGGCAGAGAGCACCAGTGTCAAATATCGTCATATAAGTATATCGTTATATTACGTACGTGTTGATATAATAATAGAAACAACTATTCTGTATTCTGTTGTTTATGTGATGTAGTAACTCTCTTTAACTGCCATTTTAACATGACGCCATCGGTGTTTCTTAACAGATTCTAAGTCTTCCCATCCAATCTGTTTAGCCTGCACTGGCTGCGATTCATAATTCAGCCTTCGATGTGTTAAAACCTTCATCCGATAGCCCATCCAGAATTTCCAATGTCTATTAAATCTGTTTCCAAAATTGAGAAAAGAATTTCTCGCGAAATTTAAAAATAGAACACGCTGTGTCGCCGTATTTCTCCCACAAATAAGAAATATATTTTTTCGATTACATGAGCAAGTTAATTGAGGAATCTGAGAATTGTAACAAGATTGTGAGTAAATATGCTTAAATAGAAAAATAGGTTTTTATTATTATCTCTCCATTATTCACATTTCACGAACGCCCCTCTTTTGTATTTGTATTTACTTATATTATATTTATTTCTTAATTACATGTAGAACATTTAATTCAGTTTTAAAGCGTCGACTGTTACTCAACATTTGTAGGGAACGCAGACAAAAGTTGTCACTGCATTTTTCACAACAAGTAAGAACCGCAGAAAAACATCGCTTAGAACAATCTAGAAGGAACGAGAATTAATGGACGGGCGGTTGTTAACGTCACTTAGAGAAATGCGTTCTCGTCTCCGTGCGCCTTCAACGCGTTTACACAGCTACATTTCACGCTAAAGCAGTTTCTCTAACACCTAATTACTTCATATAACTTTCAGTATATTCTGTTGTACTGTATTCTTAGTCATTAAGTAGAATGTGTACAATTACAGCTAAATGGGAGCATTTAACATGTCAAGAAAATGATGATGGAAAAGTGTTAGAACCCAATGGCTAAAAATCTTCTTGGCAGTTTCGATGTCCAGTATTCAGAGTAGACTTCGTTGCGATTTTATGAAATCATCCATTATAATTGCAAATTATAATTGCAAAAATGCTGAGTAAATCTGCGTACTTAAGTAGGTTTTTTTTTTTCGTCAGGAAACCTCAGGTCGAGTGCCTATCGTCACGGGGCCGACGATAGGTTATGTCGGGCTCCAACCGACTAAAAACCTGACGGTGTTCCATCGCGCCACTACGCGGCGAAGCCACGGGAACGCTTGCGCACACTTCCACGACGTACTTAAGTAGTTAATGGTGAACTTATTAAAATTTTAATATCTATCAGCCCGTATCCATTTTCAGCTATTTATTATATTCGCTGTTCAACTCATAAAAAATTGACTTTAAAAGTTTCCACTCGAGTAAAAGGCGGCAACGCAACGTCAGAAGATAGAGAAAAAAAAATAAAGGACTATAACTTCATATTGTCACAAATGGATTCGAACCATTAAAAATGTAAACTGATAGTTCGCAAATATTACATTTTGAGTAAGACACGGTCCAGTTTATACATTTGGCGAAGGTACTTACTATGTATGAAACACATAAAAGTTACACTCATTTGCGGGAAAAAATTACATTTGCATGTCTAATATTATCAACGTCCGTAAAAGACAACAGTACTGCGTACGTACAGCCTACAGCTACGCTATACTATCCGTTCCAATACACACCACAACAAAAGAAATAGAATCAAAATCAATTATACCGCGCCCTTCGAAAAAGGTATGTTTTTTATTACTTTGTGTGGAACAACTCGTTGAATATTATCGCAGTTGGTTGACACACGCACATCGAATGTTAATTGAAAACGCGACTGATGAAGCGTGAATCCGGTTCCGTTTGCAGCGCAATAAATCCATCAACTGGCCATCACGCGTTTACAGCGTGCTGTAGCACGCGTGTAAAACATACACGGTATCGTCTCGGGTTGTTCGCTGGACGGATTTCGTTAACGAAAGTATGATATGCATTGACCCATTGCTCCGGTGATTAGTAAGCTGGACTGTCCAGTCAAGAGTTTTAGTTGTGATTTCATTCAGAGCAATTGTTTGGGTGATATGCACTAATGTTTTTCAAGGTCTGATTGTGAAATAAAATCAGTCTATTCACCATAGCACAGGTTCTGCCTACTTTGGGATCAATTTGGAGATATGTAGAAATTGCCAAGATATTTATTCATTTTGTTGTAAAAGATAACTCTAGTAAGGGAATAGATAGACAGACAAACAAAAAGGTCTAAATTAGCGTGTTCGAAACATCACCTAGCCGTTGGCACTGCAATATTTCATCAATGCTTACCCTATCAGTTGGATGTCTACAAAATCAGAGCCACCTGTTGGCGATCCGCCAGCGCGCTACGAATGCGAAGTGTGACGGACTTAAATCATACCATGCGATTGTACAGGCCACGTGTGCGCTCTAAATATCGCACTACTGTTCGTACGTTATACTCGTATATTACGTCCTGTACTCTTTTCGCTTGCTTTTTGGGTAACCGGAACTACGCTTTGTTCGAGTTTTATTAATTTGAATGAATTTTAACTAAGGGCTTAAGGGAGGGCAAAATGTTTTCTATAATATAGTAGACATATACATATACGTCACCATCAAGGTAGGCAGAGCATGAGGATCTCCACCTGCTACTCTCCTGGCAGACTTCTTTCGCGAACTCTACATTTCATTCATTAAAGTCCTCATATAGGCTCGTCTGTTGAAGGAACTTAACTCAGCTTTATTTTAGAATTTATCCTATTCCATTGTGATATGTGCGTCTCTGTCTGTCTCTTTCGACTTTAGAGAGTCTGTTATACATTACGTATACTAGTAAATACGACAAATCGATAAAATTGTACGTTCTGAACAATCTATTGGTAGTCAGATCACGCTTAAATTAACTCAATATCGGGCCAGCGTCGAAATAGTCGAAGTTATTCCCAATTACAGTGTCGGTGAGCGGCGCGCTGGCCGTTATATGGATTATTGCTATTGTTGATTGATTAAATTTTTAAACTCATTAAGAGTTGATTACCCATTAGCGACATATACATAATAATCAAACAATATGAAACAATCATATCAATGAAACATTGGATGATGTCAAATAATTTGACAGTTAATATAAATGAGACTACTCTCACATATTTAGAAACATATAAAAGGCCCAAATACAAAAGAAAAAAAACACTGAAAATGTTCTTGTACATTGGTATATGCCTATATTTTACTTGCTTACATTATTGCATAGTACAGGTACAGTAATTTATGTATATACATTCATTATTTCTATCTAAAATATTCGAAATAAATAGTTTCCTTATTTCTTTATTTCTTTTCCGAAACAAACGGAGAGATTTTCACGTCTCGCTCTTTCAAGAAGTTGCCGGCAACTTCGTACCCTTACAAACTGAAATGCTTCTTCTTTATTCATATCTCTCTTAAAATTTCGGAGATTTCTGACTTCCCCATCAGATAATACCTGACCTATTTGTTGAAAATACGTGAGTCTTGATACCTCGGCACCTGCATCCATCAACGATAAGCTTTAATTTATTCGAGTCCCTTGAGTGGGGTACAACCGTCCCACTTCATGTTAATGAAAATGTAGGTCACCGTTTACCTTCGTAATGACGCCGGCATAAACAAGGATCTGAACGATAAGCACTAGATTGATGGACCGGCTCTACATAATGGACAATAACGGTAGTGCCGCCATTTCACGATCAGGCGCCGACTAATTTATGCGATTGCATGGTCTGACATCACACCTGTATTTCCCCGAAGGGGTAGGCAGAGGAGTGTAGTACTCCGAGTTTTCACCAATTGTTGATTGGTTGCGAAGACTTCAAGAAGACCTCAGTAATGTGCTATTAGAGGCCTATGTGCAGCAGTGGACGAGTTGATGATGATGTTACGTTCTATGTTATAGGGGTAGAGTCTTTTAACAACATAGCATGTATGTACTTCAGAGATTGGAAATAGAAACAAAGCCAAAAGACTATGAGATGAATAGGTTTGTGTTTACTTAAATAAAACAAAACTTCTTTCTATGATCGAATCGCCTCCTAGTGTATCTGAATATCACATTCTTCAGCCGAGACAGAACTGTCGACTGGGATAGCTAAAAAGTTATCCAGACTTCGGGCCGAGTTCGACCAAACATCTTCTGAACTGTAAATGGAAGTATTTCAATATACTCCAACCCTTAAGAAAAAGGAATGTATTAGAGTTAGACGAAATTACACAACTCAAAATTGTTTTTCAACTTAGTCGCTTCTATACTAGCGAAGGTCGTGTCGCTATGGATAACTATGTATACCTGTCTCTCCATTAACCCATACATTATACTATCAGACGTCGTGTCATGTTAGACACGACATGTGATGGTATATTCATTGTATTTAATCAAATGCTCTTCTTTAGAAGCAAACTATACATATTCGCTTTCCTGTTTTGTGAACGGTACTCAGTTTATATTTGATACACCATAATTATCACACGAATAAGTAGAAATTTCTATAGAGTTTTAATGAATATAAATGTAGCAAGCAAGCAATTAAATTGTGCAGCCATGTTTACAGTCAACAAAAACAATACTAAGTTAAAAGATATTAGTTTAACTACTCTTTGATTGTGTGGTATTTATTAGGTAAATATTATTACTATACCCTCACGCCTGGTCCCTCGCGAGGTAGATAGAGAGCACCGAATATGTTCACCCTAACAACCCTGACGTACTTCTATATAATATTTTATATTTGCATAATAACTAATTATAAATAAATACTCATATCTAAACGCATGCCACAAAACGATGAATTTAGGAAAACCGCAGTACATAACACAACCTATTTAAGTTATTCAAAGCCGACATGATGTTCGCGACAGTGGCACAACAAATTTCCTCAAATGGGATCTCGTCTCACGCCCGATCGTGCGCAAACTGGCAACGCGGGGCTTAGCGGAACCGTAGAGAATGTAATGATGATACCTTGTGTGGGACAATTTTATTGCTTCAATGTTATATACTTAACACGATATGGCTAAGGTGGAGCCCTAGAACCTTACTAGCCCAGCCCGGGTGATTAGTGAGAGCATTATGCCTAAAAGTCCTCTTTGGAGAGGCCCATGTCCAGCAGTAGACTGAAGCAGACTAATTAATGTTCATGAAAATGACGGTAAGATGGAACATTTATCACTTTAGTGTATGACAGTATAAGTTATAGGACGATTTTGCAAGTAATCGTACTGAACTCTTATCGTCTCGTAGATCATGCAAATCATGCTGTAAATGAAAACTCGGACCTCGCGGACAGACTTCACACAGCGACCATAGACAAGGTCGACGGCGAAGTTAGATATTTGGCGCCTTTTACTGCTTAATAATTAGACGTTGGATACGTTCCAACAGTACCTTAAGTCGAGGTTTTATTGTTCATCTTTTATACTGCCTTTTACATGTTTCCTTCAGGGTCTATCAACCTCAAAGTAATTTCGGTAGTTCGGCCGCCGTTAATTAACCGAAGGATACTTAAGTTCGTAAAAGTAACAATTTTCTTTCTACATTACATGTCACGATTGCCTCAATGAAGCTCTGCGTATAACGGTCACTTTGTACTCTTAGCATTGATGTATTTATTACAAATAATAAATCAATGTTCACTTCGAAATACTCAGACACAGATTTAAGCTATCTTTTTACTTACTATTATTGGCCGTATATCGTACAGAGAAGATACTCGCAGCTATAACGAATAAAAATGGTACTTAATTATAAAGACCTACCCATACTCACGATATGTATAAAATACTAGCTTTACCCGGCGCGCGTGGCTACGCCAATAACTAAAATAAATTAATATCATATTCGTTTCCCCTGTGCAAAAATACATAGTCATAATTATTTTCATGACAATCGGTTGAACGGGGCAGAAGTTGCTATTCTGCAGCGCCACCAGGTGGCGAGTGGCATCAATGAGCATATTATACAAACCTTCTCCGTGTGCACATGACTGTGTGTGTTCGCTTGAGGGTGCGCGCGCGTGAGTGTGTATGCGTGCGTGTTTGTGTGTGCGTGTGCGTGCGCGTGTGTGTGTGTGTGTGTGCGCGCGTGTGTGCGTGTGTGAGTGTGTGTGTGTATGAGTGTGTGTATGTGTGTGTATGTGTGTGTGTATGTGTGTGTGTATGTGTGTGTATATGCGTGTGTGTATGTGTGTGTGTGTGTGTGTGTGTGTGTGTGTGTAAATATATACGTCCATACACATATACACTATCGTTCAAAAGTGTGGAATCAGTAAAGTGTTCGTGTACAGAAACAACATACGACAATAAATCATTAAAAAAACATATTGTTATTAGAGATTACTGCTTTTACGACCGTAAATATAACAATATTTAACGAAAACACAACTTTTTCAAAAACTATCCCTTATTTTGTTAAAGGGTTGACACACGTGTCTTATGATCTCTCAGGTTGTGACACTGCCACGTGGGGATTTCTTAGAATCGGCGACTTTTGTACTTGTTCCTGTAATGACTGGGGTCTAGTCTCTACAGTATGAGTACATAATTTCAAAAAAACATCAGTTTAGAGTTCAGTTGCATTTGGGACCTTCATGTGATAGTTTCAACTGTTTGCAGGCGCATAAAATGGCAAAAAGGAAACAGATTTCACTTGAACAATGAAGTGCCATCTGTACTTTGAGGGAGGAAGGATATTCTATGCACCAAATTGCAGAAAGAAAAAGTCGGGTGTTTCATACAAAGGTATACATTATACTCTTGTACGAAAAGAAGCTACGGGAAGAAACGAAGACCGGAAGAGATTTGGACACCCTAAATCTACGACGTACGACGAAGATAACTTACGTTATGATGGTATCTATACGAAATCGACGATTAACTACACCACAAATTGTTGCTACTTTAAATGAAACACGCGAAAAGACGGTTTCAGTAACAACTGTAAAAAGACGTTTACTGTCTGCTGGGCTAAGAGGATGAGTAGCAGCCAGAAAACCTAGATTAAGTAATATTCATAATAGAAAGAGACTGGAATAGGCCAAAACACATAAAAACTAGACCGAAGAAGAGTGGAAAAATGTCCTTTGGACTGATGAGTCCAAATGTCAGATTTTTGGCTCCAATAGGCGAGTTTTTGTGCACCGATCAAAAGACGAACGGGCTTTTAGGCGTGTACTGTGCAGACAGTTAAACATGGTGGTGGTACTGTTATGGTTTGGGGATGCTTTGGCAATAATAAACCCGGCCATATGATCAAAATTACGGAGAAACTGAATAAATAAGGTTATTTGAGAATACTACAAGAAAATGCCATTCCCACTGGAATTAATCTATTTGGCCAAAAATTTGTTTTTCAACAAGACAATGAATCCAAACACACGGCTAAATTATGTCAAGGTTATCTGGAACATCCATCCATTTGGCCATCACAATCACCAGATTTCAATTAGTATGGGATGAACTTGATAGAAAAGTGAAGAACCGTTGTCCAACGAAGTCAGGACAATTGTGGGAATATTTACAGAGCGAATGGAACTCACAAAACTTCGAATACTCCAGTATATTAATTAAAAGAATGAGTAAATTTTGTGAATACGTAATTAAGAATAAGGGAGGCTATTTCGACGAAGCTAAAATTTAACGAAACGATATACTTTTATTCTTTTTTGTACTAGTTATATTTAATTACATGTTAATCTAAGTTTTATTTAAATTTAAGTATAATAAAGCATACCTTACGTATATTATTGCCTTTTTTATTCAAGTTACCCTACTGATTCCAAACTTTTGAACGGTACTGTATATATGTACATATGTATGTAGTACATTTATGTTATGGTAATGGTATTTATTAGAAGTTCAATAAACACTTGATGCTTCATAACAATTTTTCTTTAATTCACACTAGAATATCCTGACGCAGTATGCTCCAGTGGTGTGTGGTTAGATTACTGGCCTTCTCTTTGATTGACGGCCGCCTGCAAACAGTGTATATAGGTCCTTCTCTTGTGACATATCATTTTAGGGTGATGATCTCGTCTAAGGGTCTTTTGTCATTTCAAACGAGAGTTAAACATGTAAAAAAGAGGACGAACCTAGTATAACGCCGTAAAGTTAAGGTCATGAAGCCCCGAATATATGGCTTAACACTCGCCGACCGCGTTCTTGATTCAATCTAAAGAGGATCGTTTGTGTGAATGAGAAGATTAGTCTAAAACTGAAAAAGAGCATGCTTTGATGTTTTGAATATGTAAACGAGAATAGCAGATGAAAGAATGATGAAACATATATACAAGGTCAAATAGTCAGTCAGGGAATGGCGTGCGTTTATGAAGACCGTACGTAAGAAATGAAAAAGAATTGCATGATGTCTGTAAGATTAAAGATATTTGGAACTCTGCTGTCTGCATACCCCAAAAGGGACCTGGCGTGACGATATAGAAATAATATTAATAAAAATGGTCTGTTTGTCCATTAGGATATTATATTGCATAGACAAATTCAACTTGAACTACTTCATATGTTTATTATTATTACATATATTTCCTTCTGATTTAATGACAAATATAATTCTAATTAAGCTTATTATATAAATGTCACTTTGGATCGATTTATCGGATGTTGAAATAAATATATCTCGTTAATATAGTACATGTTCAAATATAATGGAGTTTGCTTCTTAGAAATCTCAACATCCAGATCTAAATTCATCGTACCTAACGCAAAAAAACCATATCTTAAAAATACAGAAAATATGTCAAACTCCAATTTTATACTATTTGTATTTGTCACCATTTGGATGAGTAATTCAATTGTGTGTTAAATTTGTATCCTCGCAGATTATTCAAAAGTGGTATCTTAGTTTTATGTAATCAGAATTTTATTATTAATGACGTTCAGTGAAGTTTCATTTTTATACGTTCGTAATTTACTTAAGATTCTTATAAGCGTTTGCTACAAACTGTTTCTCGGTACCAATTAGTCAGTGAACAATAAATTATGTGAGGATAATTAAGTTAATTTCCTTATTATATACCTACATAAACAAATTTAATCGGAGCCGAGCTGTGATAGTGTTCATGCGTCTCAGGAGAGTTATAATAATAAAAATTTCGTATCAACATCTGCCCGTCATCACTTTGATAGATTGGCTGAAAATCATAACAATAAAGTGTCAGTGACCGCTTTTTATACGGGAGGGCTTGTGACAGGTGTTTTAACGAACGAAATGTTGTGACGTTTAGATAACGGATAGAAATAATGTGAAAATAAAATTAATCGAGTCATGTGTGGACCGTGTGTTCAATTGGGAGTACGGTCGGAAGGGTGTCCAAGTCGGCGAGGCCTGACGAGTTGCGCTAGTGGATCCTCCGGTGTCACTTCTCAGTTCCGCGTCGGATTCAGCATCAGTCGTCGCTCGCGCTCATCGTGCTCTTGCGTTGCATAACTGACGAGCGTCTCGTGACGGCCACGTTATCGCTCAGTACTTAAAGAGATGCCTTTGCGTTCCAACCGCGCCACCTTTACAAAATTGTGCTAACATCGCGTTCGCTCGTTTACGAAAAAGGTGAAGCAAAAAAATCATGTGTTAATGTAGTAAATGTGATGGGTGCCGGCGAGACGTGATGGCGAATTATTTTAGATGGAAGAAGGGCAAGAGGGACGAGGATGTGTTTTACTCTGAGAAACCTCGTAGCAGGTCTTTGGATCCCAGGTCTCTGGAGCTTAGTGGGGTACGATTGGTCTCTCAGTGTCACCAGCAGCAGGTATATACGAAACTTGCTTACGAGCTTTCAGTTTTATTTATGGTATTATTATAATTGTAGTTTTTGTAAAATTCGCTTTTTTGTATTTTGTTTTTGTGCTCTTTGCCATTTTTCACATTTTAGGTACATATGAAAATAAAGTGTGCGATTATATTGCTAGACGTGTCTGTAGTTTGAACTCGATGACGGCAGACCTCCTCGTTTCCTACTATGCTCAACTACCTACACTTCTGCATTAAATGTTTACGGTTAAGTGAGATGATCATGCTTTTTATTCTATAATGACTAATATTATTATTACGCCGCCTCGTATACGTTACCATCACTTTGGTACTGTGACGGCTTGGAACGGCAAGTGTTTACAAAACTATTTTACTAGATATATCGTATAAAACTTTGACTGCCTCGTTGGTCGTGTTGGTTGCAAGTGCGACTGCTGATCGGGAGGTCCCGGGTTTGATTCCCGTTTCGAACACTACAAAAATTTTCTAATTTAGATTTTCTAGTAGTGGTTCGGAGTCTGGATGTGTGCCCGATGCATGGCAAT
>DWEC01003787.1:0-10328 GCA_018245735.1 Microceris miodesmiata | reverse complement strand
ATTTTTTTCAATTAAATGTCGCTTACCGTCTCTATAAGAATTTCAAAACTTGAATCTACAACTGTGATATTATAATTTTTCTACATTTTAATTATTCTTATATTAAATTAATTAGATGTTTCTCATTTCCAAAAAAAAGTTCGATCGCGCACTATCTGTAATTCTCTAAATCCCTCCATCTACGATTTAGTATTTTGGCTCCAAAAATGACCCTTGCCTTAAATTTTATCTGTGCAGTATTTATTTTTTCTATTTCGCAACCTACATACTATCTCAACATGGTGCGTGACTTAAAATAATATACAGATACGAGAAAACCCTTACGAAGCCAGTAAGTGGAACGGAAGACCAATCGCTGATACCAAAGCAGGTTGATATCCGATAAGCCATTTCGATCCAAGCACTGATACGCTGGTAAGACCATATTTAGTTATAGTCGTTAATATAATTAATTGATTACTGGACATGGATTGTCAATGGCCTCAAATAAATTAATTGGTTCGGTACAAATTAACAGGAACTGGGCTACGTTATCCATTACACCAGTGTATCTGTAATAGGACTGTTCTGCTTCAAGTCATGGATGACCATGGTCTGAAATACCAAGTCAATTTACGTAACACAAATTTTCTTGATGAAGGTGAACATGTTAAGGAAATCTACACACCATAGATAACTCCATAACGTTACCTAAGGTAAGCAGTGAAAGCTTGGTAGCTTACAATTCCACTACTTATTTTAGTAGATACTGGTTTTAATACAGATGTGTGAGGTCTATGAGTTGGTAAAATTCTATCCTCACACTGGAAAGTTAAAATCATTAATACAGTACCAATATTTGCCGTTTAGCAGCTACCCGCAGAAGTATTCTATTATACATGTTGGATCGAGTATATAGCCCTAGATCTCGGAGGTGGCATCTGTGGCCGAATCGATTACATCATTTTTTGTACTTTCGACTTAAATGTACCAATTTCGTCTTAAGTGATTTTTATCGCAATCAAATGATACATAGATTTCACATTAGCTGGAGGCGATAAAACAATTTCTATAGAAATGTAATAACATGATATGTTTTTAAATATTTTATCTAACGATGCTATCGAGACATCCATATTTTTATCCAGTGGCTATTAAATGAACCAAGTACTATTATTAAATGTAGCGAGTAAGATTTAATAGTTCTTAAACTTTTTCATATTATAAATATATGTACCTACATATAAGATTCCAAAAATGAAGTATAACGTACGAAGCACCGGGTATTTGCCGCGTTCTCTTTGTATGATCTAGTTTTCTTTTTTGCATGTTGACATACAATGTTAATTGTGACAGTATTTTTACTGCTGTTACAATGTATATAGTCTGTGAAAGTTGTCTGAATATTACTTTTACTTTAAAAGCTTTGGTATTGGTTTTAACGAGAATTGGCATTTCATGCGCACTCTGTTCTCTACAAAATTATTCTTTTATAAAAGACTAGGGAAAGTTGGCGCTTGTTAGAGGCAAGTCTCCAGCAGTGAACTGGGACAGGTGATGATGATGATGAAAATGAATCTCCAATATAAATTATTTGATTATATTGTATGGATTATATTCTTTCAGCATACACAACGATGTTTATTCTTCGCTTGTTACCTAGTGGTGAGACAATGTGTTCTTGATAATAATCTAGTCCGGCAGATTCCCGGTATGTCTTCATAAAAGCAAACCCGTTCACAACGAAGCCTTTACACGGCTCACACTGAACAAGTAACACCATACTTTTAGTGTTGTTTATAAAAAATATGCCAAATAAATATCGATATTTTTTGCGAAAAAAGAACTACGTAAAATATGTAAATAAATCACTTTACGGTAGTTTATTGCGAAGTGGTTATTAACAAGACGTATTAAAACTGTATTTAATAATATATGACGGCAATAAAATGTTAATTTACCGTTACAAGTTATCGATTTTGTCGAATACAATGTCACGTTATATCATCAAATCCATAATTATTTGTTTGATTATTTGCTGGAACGACAGCTTTTTTAATTGCTTATCGTTTTTTTTATGTACATATACTGTTAGATATAAGAACAATTTATTGGACGTTTCAGAAATAAAATTTCACGTTCTACGGTACAAATATGAAAGCACAATTGAATTGACAAGTCAAAAATTTATAGCCGACCGATCGATAAATTTAATAACAGGCTAGTGTAGTGATAAAGCAGAAAATAATAAAGAGCTTACTTAAGACGCTAAGATACCGACCGCCATCTTGATCCTTATCGATATTCATCAGTAAATCCGCCCTTCTTATATCGATATTGCAATCGATTATGATTTTAAAGCGAACAATGTCACGATGAAAATGTAGAAATGATTCTCGTGAGTAAGAAAGACATCAAACGTTTTCGAAGTCTTTTTTTCACTCATCTTCAAATGTCATTTTCCTATACACGCGCACGTTCAATATACGATTTAATTTGTCGAATTAGTTCTTAAGGTAATGATGATTTGCGTAAAATTTTATTCGATTCACAGTTGTTCAAATATACTTGTCTAATAACAGTATGTTATCGAGTACGACGGAATTATTTTGAACAGCATGTTCTCTTTATTCATGCAATAATATCATATTTCTAAAATAATTCATGGTTTCTTTCCAAAATAAGTCGTATATTAGGAAAAAATGTGCAATTGACTATTTCCAAATGGTCCTGAATGCCTAAACATAATCATCTTTATTAAAATTATAATTCAATTTTCTTACAATCAAAAGTATCCTTAATCATATTTTAGTTTAAAACCTTCGTTACAGTTTTGGCTCATAAAATTACATTTTATATTCATTTTCGCAGTAAGTTATAGAGGTACGGTCAATGGCTCGCCTAGTGTACAGATCTCGAAATGGGTATAAAACAAATCAATCCTATCATTGCTATACGCGTTCGCGTTTAAATCTAACGGTTTGATTTTAACGAAGTCCGCGTCAACTCGCCGTCAATGTTTATCGATATCGAGATCTATTCTATCGTTGTATCCGCACAACACTAGTTGCCGGACGGGTATTATTAGGTCTTCCTGCTCTCGATTCTACCACGACTATCGCGTGGCGTTCCAGACAGGAATGTTTTTAGACTAGTGTTTTCTTCTAACTCTGCTTGGGAGATGTATTATTTATTAACCTTATTTTTATTTGCTGCTATACCAACTTTTGCAGTACTGAAGAAAAAATTAGATCTTACTTAATATTCACTTTTTCACTTGTGTACATCGCTAGTTTGCGTTAGTCATTTCAGAGTACTCGTTGATTTTTTAAGTGAGTAAAATTTTTTTGTCCGATTTTTCAAAACACTCCTTCAATGTGCGCACTAGATATATATAGATAAATCTTATGTATTCATTTTTTGTACAGTAGGTATACTAAAAATAAGCATTAATTACAAAAAAATAAGTATTTCTGTATAGCGAGATCTAGTACGTCCAATGGTATCTAAATATAATCCAGTTGCTGCAGCAAAAGGGGAATAAAACTTTCATCTATGAATGTAAAAGTTATTAATATGGTTATACCCGAGTGTGGTTCTAACATCCTGTCATTATCACTTTTCCTTTATGTCTTAACATTGAACGATTACATATTATTCATATAACACTCATATAATGTTTTAATTTGGACAGCAAATTTGAAACTAGTTCGATAGAATCAGCGAAATAACAAATTCTGCTCTCTTTAATGGACTTCCGTAACTTTAAAGGTATATAACATATTACAAATATTTTATGCATATTTTTCTAGGTCATTTTATCACAGCCTGACAAACAGGCAGATGTGTCACCAGTTAGTAACTAGTCATTTTGTTCATTGTACATACATTAGAATATCAGATTCGCCAATTTGTTACCGTCCCTAATGATTCCATTAGCCGCGTTGTCAGCGTGTTCTTTTAGCAGCGTTTCATATAAATTTGATATGATAGGAGCATATTTTATTAGATATGTTTACTGAATACATGAATATAAATTTTCCTTCTTTGCATTTATAAGCAAACAATCAGAGTTACCATACTTGATATCCCTAAGTAAAACTAGTATAAATGCTGATTGTCTCATAATGAGATTGTGGCGGAAGTCATTCTCACTGGATGAGGTACTTTAGAGCTACATAAAGACTGGCTCGTTTGTCGAGTGGTTGTAAGCTGGGTTCAATCCCTAGGTCTTGGCCTGTTAGGTTTTTCCAACTTGAACTTGTACTAGTGGTACATCGGAGTTTGGTCTGTGCCCGGTGCATGGCAATACGTCCACCCCCTATTCTATGGTGGGACGTATACCATCACACGTGAATTGTGGGAATGTATGAGGAATTATGTGTGATGTTATTTACTTTAAAATTACGATTGTCATTGTCTGAATACATTTTAAATTTGAAGTTCATTTATTTTCAATCTGTTTTACATCGTATTCGAACTATAAATGCATGCTGTGGGGTCGAAAATATTTGTTTTATAGAAACGATATTTGCTATACATCTCAATACATTCACTTCTAAGAGTGTATCAGATGAAATATACATTTTATGAGTACGTAAGTGTAATTCTGCTTGAATCACAGTTCGAGCCGAGTGTGGGGCTATAACGTTGTCGCGAGGGGTCTGACAAAAACGCGTCGTTAGTATAAATTCGCATTCCATGCAGTGTTTCTATGTGACTTAAAGGTACTGTGATAGGACAACACAGCATAGACGGCACTATTGAAAGTGCCAACTAACCTTCTAACTGCTGGCTGTTCTCTTGCTACTCTCTTCAATCAAAGCAGACGTAAAACGAAACAACAAAAATATGTAAATGCTGGTTCATATAAAGGAATGTAGCAATAAGTTAGGTGCGTAAGAATCGAGATATTCAGTGTTTGTTGCTCTTTACATATTATCATGTAAGACATGTTGGATTGTAATCTCTCAAGGGGTAGTCAGAGAAGAGTAGTACACGCCCACGTTTCACCAGTTACGTTTTACTTCCCATGCAATAGATGGTGAACCTATTGCTGCATACCGGGTATACATCCAGACTTCTAGCTGCTATTAGAAATTTCTTCTAGACAATCTGAGTGAAATGAATTTAAGTAAGAAAATCTAATAGTACCCGACTAGGGAATCAAAATCAGGGCCTCACAACCAGCAGTCAGGCTTTGCAACCTCGACCAACGTGACAGTCACATGACTGTCACGTTGGTCGAGTGGCAGGGTCAGGCACATATCCATTAATTATATGTCGTTGATATAACGATATATAATTAATGGATATGTGCCCGATGCATGGCAATAGGCTGACCACCTATTCCATAGTGGGATGTAAACGTAACCGGTGAAACGTGGAAGTGTTCTGCATTCCTCTGCCTACCTTTTCGGGGATTACAGGCGTGAAGTTACGTTTTTAGTAATATAATACAGCTTGCATGATGGAAGAGTGATTTGCACCTTCGTGGAAGCCGTGTGTCCGCACACAACCAAAACCCACATCACGCGTGGAATTACATTTATAATATTGCGAGCGGTACGTTTTTCCAGTATCGCGTTACTCTAGAACCACGTCCTGTACTCTCGGTAAGCCTTATTTTTCTTTGCAAAACAAAAAATATGTATTTTAGTATCACGCTTCGAGTTTTCTGGAAAAGTATGACGTATTTTATAACAGGACTTTTGTGGGAGTTGTTTGAGTGTTAACGATAAGCGATGTTAACATACATACTCGTATATAACATTCGTGAAGAATTTGAACTTTGCACGCACACAACTTAATTTAACATTTTGATTTTACAGCGTTGTATCTGAAACTATTTTCAAACTGATGTCATTTCCAACTTTCTTCATTGAGTTAAGCAATGCAGAGCGTAGTCGCAGTTGGAAGGGCAAATTAAAACCCATATATAACTAGGGAATGATACAAAGAGTAAAAATGTATCATATCTCCTTCTATAGACGAAGGGTCATAACTTTAGTTTTCAATTTTATTTAAAATAGAATGGCGAGTCAAAAAAGTATCACTGAATTATACAGTGCTTCACAATGTAACTGTACATATTATTGCAATATGACTACATACTTTTGCAATATGCTTATACCTAGGGTTTTTATTGCGTTAATAATACCACCACTCGTATTGTTATAAAAACCTTTAGACTAAATATAATATGTTACACAAACTAGACTAAATTTCATGTAAACTAATGTTATAAATAGATCATACCATATTGTCTATACCGTAGTGCAATATAAACTTCGAATTGTATTGTCGTTTGTTGTTTATTAGTAAGCGGTGGGACTATTTATAATATCGTTTGTCTGTACGTACCATTGTGTGTCTTTAAGATTAAGTGAAATATTTTGGAGGATTACGTTTCAAGCTCCTTTCGGCGGATGTTAAGAGATACAAAAACATACTGACAGAGTTATAGCTTTTCGTGTTTCGCGAACGCTTCAAATACCACTCGTATATTATTTCACACTGTGTTTTTGTGAAATGAATAGTTAATCTTTTTGAATGGTTTAATTTTTACATGTATATTTTTACGATTTTACAGATACCTATATTTAACAGTGTCTTGATATTACAGGGAATATTGTATTTATTATAGAATTCAAGACAATTTTATTTACTTTATTAACGCAATGTGAATAAATTCGAGGAAATTTAAATTCATGTATAACATTAATTTCATATATAACGTACATTTTTGATTACGACTTTACGTGGGCTATATTTTAAGTCATATATTTATTGAACGTCACATTAAATATTTTCAATATATATATCGTATAATATATACTCAAATCTCGATATTGACAATTATATAAAAAAAAGCGCGACATCACTAATCTAGAGCGTGAGTTGATGAGTGTTTAACCCTGCTTTATTTTGGGAACGCACATGAAGTCGATACCAGTTTTTTCGTGTATTTATAGCTGAGATAAAGTTATTTTAAAGGCTTTTTGTAAATAATTACTCACTTAAAATAAATGTTTTCGTATCTTATTTCCTTGGTACATATTTAAACATCCCAAGTTGTTAACGACTTAAGATTTTTAAATATTATGTAATTATTAGTTGATGAAATGCTACACTTTTTAAGATTTAAGATTTCATGTTCCAGCTACAGTCAGGTTTTAGATTTACCTAAGCTAGTAACAATCATGAATACTTACGTTCCATTTTACTAAAAAACTTAATATTTATATTTATTTATAGCGTAAAAGATATATAAAAATACAATTGATTATATCGCAAACAATAAATTTGTTTGTCATCGTATCAATCAACGAAGTCAATAAATCCAATTAAAAAATTTCATTAAAGTGTAGACACAGAGTATCGTTAATGAATGAGCGTCAACAGATCATTAATGATGCATTTCAGTGGTTTCGAGTGAAATTCATTTGATTTTCGAATAATACAAATGATGGCGCCGATTTTCGTTTTAATTAATTTTGACATTTTAGTTCTATTGAAGTTTGTGTTGAATTATTGGATGATATGCGAAAAGAGGATTACAGTTTTTAAAATCATTTATAACTTCCTACATAACTAATGACTTTTTGACATATTTCCTTAAATAAAAAACTTTTTCCTGTGGACGATAGCGGTGTGAATTTTACATATAGCATTGTAACATTTTTATATTAATAGTCGTTCCGCGTGTAAAGTATTTTGTTACGATTTAATATTTAATGAAGACATTAAATGTTCCTATAAGAAGGGAAGGGAGACAGATTTTGCTGGATAATTCAAAAAAATTACGCCATTTTAACTAAGCGAATATTATAAATAAATATTGCTCTCTTTTTCTTTTATAACATATTTCAATATCTCGCCGTTATGTTTCTCATATCACACATTATGTAATAAAAATCGAAATAACTTTGAGAATATATTCATTGTACGGTTCAATTAATTTGTTGCGAGTATTAAAAAAAGTGAATGTCCGATCTGCGAGACGAAACGGACCCAATAAGATTTCGTCTTGTCAACTAAGAGTGACATGAATGAAAGTGAAAAGGCACGTGTCCAGATAAATATAATTAAGTGACAGCACGCTCTGTCTCATTTTGAATGTTGGGGACATAAAAAAAGACGTTTTGAAACTGTATTAAAATTGACATGAACACCGAATTGATATCTGATTTTATTTGAAATTGACCTCGCTTTATTGTGGCGACGGTGTTGCGAGAACACGAGACATTTCTACGTAGATGTGATAGATAGCAACACATTTCTGTGGCCCGCCCGCATACCGAAATCTTATGACCGTCTAACGTTAAGGAATAATTTCAAGTCTTGATAATTATGTATTTTGCTTTTATTAATACAATGATAAGCAATTGCATTATTTACAGGGCAACAATGTCATGCCTTTGGTTCACAGAAATGATTTCTTTTTACCCTTTTATCGTTCCACAGCTGGATACGGGTCTACTCCCAGAATGGTTAAAGCTATAGTCTGCCACGCTGAGCAAGTACGGGACTGAGGGACTAGAAATTACTATATTTACTTACATATTGAAATAATCATGTTTTGAAAATAATTCGTCGTCGTTTATACAATTTAAGTATTACACTTTCGTGGAACATTTTATCAGGTGTCATAATTACCAATCGTGACGGACGAAATGTAATACAAATAACAATATTAGAAATAGGAAGGTAAATATGGTTACCGAGTATGTATTATGTAAATTAAAATACATAACAAGTCATTCTATTTTGTTTCTAAAGAAATGGCGTGTGTTCATAATTGTCTGTAATAATACCAATAAATGATAGTTCTTAATTTTTTCATAATTCTTAAATGAGTGCTAAATAGGCGTACTAAAATGACGATAGGTATATGTATTAGTCGAACGCTATGGAATCTACGTTTTTGTAATGTTAGTTTCAATCAATAGAACCACTTGACCTTATTAGACAAACTATGACAAACACAACTATTTTGTATAGTCGCTGGTAAAACATTTACAAAGCGAGCAAGTGTCAATTACGTAGGTACAAACAGACGTGCGTACTCGTTGGCGTACGTAGTGATTTGTGGCTGAAACAGCTCAAAATTGCCGGTACAAAGTTATTTACAGCCGTTGCCACGGCGCTATGTGGTATTTGATCGAATACACGCTTTGTTTTCTCGAACTTTCGATTAACAACGCAGTTCGTAGACCGTAGTTTAAGACATTTTTTATCGGGGACGGGTTAAAAAAAGGTTATGATGCTTAGAAATAACGTGAGCTATTTTATATGTTGTATTTCTTATGTTTTAAAATGATCTCCTAACCTAAAATTAGTGAATGTGCGTTTTGAAACTTGCAATGTATCTACTGGTATTTACGGATGGTTATGATTATTGTTACCAAGTATGATGTTCATTTTTTATGCTCTTATGTGAAATGTATTCAATGAAATTTAAGTAAGGAGTAAGCCATAGACCCAGCACAAATTTGGTTCCGTTGTGCTATTGGGAATCTCAAATTAAAAAAAAAACAATAATACTTTGTCCGACCCAAGGGTTGGAGTCGGGATCTCTTGATCAGCAGACGCGCTCGCAACTACTCGACCAACGAGGCAGTCACGGCATTTTAATGCATTTCGTTGAAAAATTGTACTGCAATTATCTAGAGTTCCGCCATTATGAAAGCTGTATGGTAGTTGAAACGTAGTATTTACTAATAATGTTCCCAGAAAATACTCGTAAAGTATTACTTACACAGAAAAAAATATAAGGGAATTGTTTCTGGAAATTCTTCTTAGTACTTAGGAAGTGCCCAGACATAAGTATTTACTGATGTTAACTTGTTACATCATCATCATCACCTTGGTACATGGTAACCTGTTACATGTGTTTTTAATTCGATATTTGGCACTCCGTGCTCCTACCCCGTTGAGGGTTTAGCGTGAAGATATCTATGTATGTATGTATTTTGTAACTAGTTTTTGTATTGTAATTTATTATTAGTAATAATAATAATAAAAGTGCTAATATGGTAAATGGTAGCAGGGATGAAAATTTTTTTTTTTTCGTTTGAATATTTTTACAACCCTAGTAATACCGTTCCGGGATTGCCTCAGGAAGTCCTTACATCTCTCGTATACTCTATGAAGATGTGTTGAGGGTAATCCACGCCTCCACTGTCGGGATGTGGCCAATTTCGTCCCGCAATTAGATATTATCCTATTTGGAACACCGACAGCGGGAACATTATGCACATGGGACATTATCCTTTGATTAAGTCAATCCTTTATATTTCGTTCGGTAACCTAGATTTTTTTTATTTTATTGAATAGGGGGCAAACGA